>JAQZBX010032570.1:0-25796 GCA_029593785.1 Cabassous unicinctus
TAGCTAGAACTTCTAGTACAATATTGAATAACAATGGTGACAGTGGGCATCCTTGTCTTGTTCCCGATCTTAGAGGGAAAGCTTTCAACCTTTCCCCATTGAGTATGATGTTGGCTGTGGGTTTTTCATATATGCCTTTTATCATATTGAGGAATTTTCCTTTTATTCCTATCTTTTGAAGTATTTTTATCAAAAAAGGGCATTGGATTTTGTCAAATGCCTTTTCTGCATCTATTGAAATGATCATGTGTTTTTTTTCCTTCAATTTGTTAATGTGGTGTATTACACCGATTGATTTTCTTATGTTAAACTAGCCTTGTATACCAGGAATAAATCCCACTTGGTCGTGATGTATAAGTCTTTTGATATGCTGTTGGATTCGATTTGCCAGTATTTTGTTGAGAATTTTTGCATCTATGTGCATTAGAGAGATTGGTCTGTAATTTTCTTTTCTTGTGGAATCTTTATCTGGCTTTGGTATTAGGGTGATGTTGGCTTTATAAAATGTGTTGGGTAATTTTCCCTCCTCTTCAATTTTTTGGAAGAGTTTAAACAGGATTGGTGTTAATTCTTTTTGAAATGCTTGGTAGAATTCACCTGTGAAGCCATCTGGTCCTGGACTTTGCTGGGAAATTTTTGATGATGGATTCAATCTCCTTAATTGTGATTGGTTTGTTAAGTTCTTGTATTTCTTGTAGCGTCAGTGTAGGTTGGTTACGCATTTCTAGAAATTTGTCCATTTCATCTAGGTTGTCTAGTTTGTTGGCATATAGTTTCTCATAATATCCTCTTATGATTCTTTTTATTTCTGTGAGGTCATTTGTAATTTCTCCTCTTTCATTTCTGATTGTATTTATTTGCATCTTCTCTCTTTTTTTCTTTGTTAGTCTAGCGAGGGGTTTGTCAATTTTTTTGATCTTCTCAGAGAACCAGCTTTTGGTTTTGTTGATTTTCTCTACTGTTTTTCTGTTCTCATTTTCATTTATTTCTGCTCTAATCTTTATTCTTTCTTTCCTTCTGCTTGCTTTGGGATTGGTTTGCTGTTCTTTTCCTAGTTTCTCTGGTTGTTTGGTTAAATCTTTGAGTTTTAGCTCTTTCTTATTTTTTAATATAGGCATTTAGGGCTATAAATTTCCCTCTCAAGACTGCCTTCGCTGTATCCCATAAGTTTTGATATGTTGTGTTCTCATTTTCATTTGTCTCAATATATTTACTGATTTCACTTGCAATTTCTTCTTTGACCCACCGAATATTTAGGAGTGTGTTGTTCAGTCTTCACACATTTGCAAATTTACTTTTTTCCTGCCTGTTATTGATTCTAGTTTCATTCCATTATGATCTGAGAAGGTGCTTTGTATAATTTCAATCTTTTTATATTTATTGAGAGCTGAATTGTGACCTAACATGTCGTCTATCCTGGAGAAAGATCCATGGGCACTTGAGAAGAATGTATAACCCGCTGAGTTTGGATGCAGTGTTCTGTATATGTCTGTTAGGTTTAACTTGTTCATCATATTGTTCAAGTTCTCTGTTTCCTTGTTGATCTTCTGTTTAGTTGTTCTATCTAATGATGTGAGAGGGGTGTTGAAGTCTCCAACGATTATTGTAGAAATGTCTTTTTCTCCCTTTAGTTTTGCCAGTGTTTGTCTCATATATTTTGGGGCGTCCTGGTTAGGTGCGTAGATATTTATGACTGTTATAACTTCCTGGAGGATCGGCCCTTTTATTAATATATAATGGCCTTATCACTTTTTTGCATTTAAAGTCTGTTTTGGGGAAGTGGGTGTGGCTCAATGGATAGAGCTTCCGTTTACCATATGGGAGGCCCCAGGTTCGCCTCCCGGGGCCTCCTTGTGAGGGCAGGCCGGCCTGTGCGGTGCGGTGGGCTGATGCAGCGGGACCTCACAGCAAGGGGGAGATAAGCAGAAACGGAAGAAACACACAGCGAATGGACACAGTAAAACACAAGCAGCAAGGGGGGGATAAATAAATAAATAAATAAATCTTCAAAGTCTGTTTTGTCTGATATTAGTATAGCTACCCCTGCTCTTTTCTGGTTACTATTTGCGTGGAGTATCTTTTTCCAACCTTTTACTTTCAGCTGGTTTGTATCCCTGGGTCTGAGGTGAGTTTCTTGTAAGCAGCATATGGATGGCTCATGTTTTTTTATCCATTCTGTCAGCCTGTATCTTTTGATTGGGGAATTTAATCCATTCACATTTAATGATATTACTGAAAATGCACTATTTATTTCCTCCATTGTATTCTTTAGTTTTCATATGTCATCTTGTTTTAGTCTCTCTTTTTACTCTTTTGGTTATCCTTTCTGCTTTTCTTTCTTCTATACTCTCCTCCAAGCCTCCCTTTCTTGTCTTTTTCTTTCAGGTTCTAAGGCTTCCTTTAATATTTCCTGCAAAGGTGGATTCTTTTTTGCAAACTCTCTTAGTTTCTGTTTGTTTGTGAATACTTTATACCCACCTTCATATTTGAAGGACAGTTTTGCCGGATAAAGAATTCTCGGCTGGCAGTTTTTCTCTTTCAGTTTCCTAATTGTATCATACCACTGTCTTCTCGCCTCCATGGTTTCTGAAGAGAAATCTGCACTAAGTCTTACTGGATTTCCTTTGTACGTGATCATTTGCTTCTGTCTTGCTGCTCTGAGAATTTTCTTTTATCTTTTACATTTGACATTCTGAATAGTATGTGTCTTGGCGTAGGTCTATTTGGATTTATTCTGATTGGGGTATGGTGTGCTTCTTGGACATGTAAGTTCATTTCTTCTGTGAGATTTGGGAAATTTTCAGCTATTATTTCCTCAAATACTCTTTCTGCCCCTTTTCCTTTCTCTTCCCCTTCTGGAACTCCCATGACACGTATGTTGTTGCATTTTGTGTTGTCATTCAACTCTCTGAGCCCCTGCTCAATTTTTTCCATTCTTTTCACTCTCTGTTCTTTTCTCTCTTCAATTTTAGCTGCTCTGTCTTCGGTATTACTTATTCTTTCTTCTATCATTTCAAGTGTGCTATTGTTATGCCTCAAATGTGTTTTTGACTCCACCTATTGTGTCTTTCATTCCCATGAACTTCGATACTTTTCTGTTCAGGATTTCAAATTCTTCTTTGCGTTCGCTCAATGTCTTCTTGATGTCATTTATCTCTTTAACTATATTGTCTTTCATCTCATTAATTTAATTTTGGAAATTTGTGCTCATCTCACTGATTAGTTCTCTTAAATTCTGCATCTCTTCTGGGACTTTGATGTATTCCTTTTCTTGAGCCATGGCTTCTAATTTCTTACTATGGCTCGTAATTTTTTGGTGGTGTTTAGGCATCTGGTTAGGTTGTATTTTACTTAGATGCTCTATCTCTTTCTCTTTTATAGGGTTTTAGTGGCAGGAGGCTGTGAGTTACCACAGCTCTTTGATTTTTGCCTCAAACTTGATTGTTAGGATTGTCCTGCTGATTGCTCAAAACTGGGCACTGGACCCAGTAATTGGTTGTAGAGTCGTTTCCTAGGGCCTTGGGCAGGGAGGCTATAGAGGCCAGGAAAAGCCTCTCCTATTTAATTTTCTTATGTGCACTTCCTTGGTCTGCCAGCAGATGGCGCTCATTGGCAGCTGTCAATTCAATGCCTGGTCGGAGTGTATTTGTTGTGACACAGACCAGATCAATGTGATAGAGCTTCCTGTCTGGGGGCTAAGAGCCTTGTAATTTAAACTTTCAGAGACAGTTCTCCAGTCTTCTCTGGCAGCCCCCTCCCTTTTCCCAGCTAGGAAATGTTTCCTCTCCCCTCTGAATCCTCAACAATCAGTCCCTGTTAGTAGTGGAGGAGATTGGGAGGTTTGTATATCTTTAACCCCTTGCAGACTCCAAGGCAAACAATGGCGCACCCTACCCAGCCTGGAAGGGCTCTCGGGACAGGACAGACCAAACCTGCCAGTCAAAAGCAGGGTCAGCCCCAGGCTCTCTCTACCCTCTCCTGTGGAGTCCTCAACAATTAGTCCAGGCTAGAAGAGAGGGAGATTGCGAGGGTTGGATTTCTCCAGTCCTTCCTAGGCTCCCAGGGCAAACCGCTGTGTGGAAAGTTTCATGGGGCTCTGCGGCCCCGATTTGTGAGTCAGAACCTGAGTCAGCCTAAGACTGTGTCCCTTTCTCTCCCCTTTCCAGGAGTGGTAGATCCCTGGAGCCCCCTTTGTCTGTAGTCGCAGGCCCAGAGACCGGAGAATTGTAAGGAGTGTGGGGGAGGGTGCCGGCAGCAGCAGCTGCTGCTGATTCCAACTCACAGTTCTGTCGTCGCGATTTCCCTCTTTTGTCCCTCTCTCCTCTGGGTGGTGTGCAGCCTTCACCTGCTGTCCTAAACCCTAGAAGATCTATTTTGGGGCTGTTTCAGCCTGTTCTCTAGCTATTTTTCTGGAGAAGAGATTCCTGTGTCTTACTAGTCAGCCATCTTCCCGGAAGTCCCCCATTTTTTTCTTTTAAAGCATTTCTCTCTTTCTCTCCTTTTAAACTTCAAAGCCCTCGGAAATATTTCAAAATATTTCAGATGTTTTACTAGATCGTAAATATTAGGTAACCGTTTTAATTTTATTTTATTTGAATTCTGTAATGGAGAAGAATAGAGGAAACTTTTTCATGCAGCTGCATTAACCTTTCAAATGTTTCTAAAAAAAGGTATAAAAATGCATAAATTTGATAAACAAGAAAGCAAACACCATGTAAGGGTTAAGAGCATGGATTTAGGAGCCAGACTGCTTGGGCTCAAATACCAGGTCTATCACTTACCAGCCTTGGGGACTTATGTCAGATTCCTCATTTCTAAAAGATGATAGCACTAGACTGTTACAGGCTAAGTGAATCAGTATTGTGAAGTGCTTGGGCCAAAGCAGTCATTTAATAAATAACTGGCAATTCTACTGATTAGGAGTTTTAGAACATGTTGATAAATTATGCTTGTTTATTTACTTCTCAAATTTGCCTTTTTTTCTTAAACGAATTGCTCATTTAGTGGTGAACATTGGCTAAGGAATTAGCCTGAAGAGTCCTTTTCTATTTGTGTATGCAGGCAGACTTTCATTTTCTCCTCATAGTTAAGCTATAAATTGCTTGCATCTTTAAGTCTAAATATTATTATTGTTTAATATCTTATGTTTCTGTTAATCAAAAGTTAATTCTATTATTATATCTGTGATAATGAAAAGAGAACTGATTATTAGTCAGAGACCTAAGGTCTGCTTTTGCTTGAATTATCAGCCATCGGCTGGCAGTGGGAAGCTGATTTATATGCTCTGGGCCTTGACTGTGATGTGTAGTCAGTGAAACTACTTCCTGAGGGCCTACTGTGTGCCAGGCCTACTTTGCTCTTTGTATGTAATAGTAAGGATCCCTGATTGGCACTTCCAGCTCTAACACCTTTGATCCTATGAATTAAAACAAAACACTTGTCTTTTTCTGTGGAAGACATGGCTAACTGCCTACCCAATATCCATTTTTCCTTTCTTCCTTACTAATACTCCTCTGTTTGGCTCAGAGTGACAACGTGCTCAGCTAAAATACTTAATTCCCAGGCTCCCACGTAGCTAGGGTGGCTAAGAAACCGATTCTGATTCATGACGCTCAAGTCAATGCCTGCATGGTATTTCTAGGAAAGGTTTTACTGTCCTGATATAGGTAGACCTGTTTCCTCCTTTCCCTAATTTCTTCTGCTGGCATGGAATGTAGAGATGAAGCTGGAATTGAGCAGCTGTCTTGCAAGCATAAGGCAGCAGGCACGGAACACCACTTCAGAAAAGCAAGTGGAAAGGTAGAGGGAGACAAGGATATTGCTACATGTGGAGCCACTGAACCAGTCCTGTACTGTCTACCCCTTCTTATGTGAGAATAAAGCCCCACATGAGGTCTCTGTTGTCCGGCTTGCTATGTGCTGCCAAACTCAATCCACACTGATGCACACTTCCTCATTCCCTTAATTTTTTTAAAGCTCTGGTTAACATTATTATGGAGACAAGCAGAAGAGAATTATTTATGATTATAAACTTTCCTGCGGCATACAGGAAAAAAGGTTTAATTTTTTCCATTGTCAGAGCCTTTTATGTATTAACTTATATGTGTTGAGAAATTGTTAATTTCTTAACCTAAATTAAGAAAATAGTTTTTCTTTAAAGTTATGTATCTTTATAAATCTATACCACATGATAAACTGAGTAGTTAAAAAAAGTTTATGGATGGGATAAACTTTGTGGAAGGAAAGAGGTCCTTGTTTAGTGTTAGCTGGAACGGTGGGGATGGGAAGAAGCTGTCATTTAAAGAGCTGGCTCTGCATAAGCACGGGAATCACTATGCTATGTGAGGACTTCAGAAAGAAAATGCTGGGCAAGAAGTGTGGCAAAAGCTGACCTACTTATCTGTCTGATTCTGTATCAGAAACACAGTGTCAAAGTTGCAGAGAAGGACTGGGAGAGTGAGTTAATTCAATTGAGAATTCATTTATCCCAGAAACTTTCTGATCAATAAGGTATTGAGTAAAACAGGAGGGAGATTACAATCTTACACGGTAGATATTAAACAGAGGAGGGAGGGGAAAGGATGCTAGTTCCATAAGGGCACATTCTGGGGTATATTTTTGTATTGGCATTTTATCTACGATTCTACTTTCATATAATAGCTCTCACTAATTATTTGTTGACTATAAATGTGATAGATTTAGTCCTTGAGGTAAATCTCCTCAGAAGTATTGGCGTATGGGTCTGCAGTATCACAGATTGTGAATCACAGACCAAAAAGAATTCATGAGGTTTCCTTGTTCACGTTTTTGGTGGTGGTGGTGAGCGGTGGCATTAGGGGAGAGTGGAAAGCAGCATGAGCACGGACATGGGAAAGCAGCAGAGCATGTTCAGGAAGTGGGAAAGCCAGAGCATGTTCAGGAAGTAAGGAACAGCCCAGGCTGGCTGCAGCACAGGGATGCATGCAGAGGAATGGTGGAAATGTCAGATAATTTGATGTTTCATTCAAGTTAAGGCTTATAGCTACCCCTTCTATCTGTACATGCCTCTAAATGATGTGGAGAAGCTGCAGATGGTTGAAATAACTGCCCGACACATGAAATCTGCAGACCTCCATTTACTCAGTCTCCTTGCACTGCCTTTTGACCTTGTGGAAACAGAGGCAGGACTACCCTTGACATACTGAATTTTCAATACTAGAACGTAAGCCCTATGAAGGCAGGGGTTGTTTGTTTTCTTCACTGCTAAATTCTCAGTGCCTAGAGCAGTGCCTGGCACATTGTAAGCCCTCAATGAATATTTGTTGAAGAAATGAATAAATAGAGAATCTGCCGGTACTTCAAGACAGCAGATATAAAATACAGCATCTGATCATTTTCTCCAAACCTATTCCTCCTCTTTTTATTCCACACTGAATTTATGCTTGCAGTCTCTTTTGGCTGCCAATTTTAATAAATTTTCTGCATTTCTTCATGAGAGTCACAAGATGTCAGAGTTGCTGAGGCCCAGGAGAAGTTACAAGATAAATGTGATCCTTCCTTAGGGCTTAATAGTGAGGACAGAAGGGGAGAATTGGTGCATTCTTTAGTATCTACAGAAGGTATCTGAGACCCCGAAGGATAATGCCAAAAGTATCCTTTAATTTTTCATGGCATTTGATTTTTTTATTCTGATTGAAAAATGAAATTAATAGATGAAAATTTCACATGGAAATTTATAATCCTGTAACAACAAATTAACTATCATTTTACTACATATGTTCCTGAGTGAGAAGAGTTAAGATATTATCAACAATTTCAAGCATTATTATACAGAGTTTATGAAATGATATCTATTTTGCCTTTTAGCAAACATTTATGGAATGCCTTTTGTATGCTAGGCATTAGAGAGGAGCTCCCAATCAAACTTTCCCTTATATTTGTTATTGTGTTTCACTCTCTTCTTAGACTGGAGCTAAGATCTAGAGAGCTTCTCTAACAGATTAAAAAAAAAAACCAACTCACTTGCAAATTAAAATTTTAAAAGTTCTCTTTGGGATGAATATAGAGTTTAATCCTAGTGATGTGTACAGAATGCTTATTGTTGTCACATTTAAATAATTTCTAATGTATATAATAAAACATTTTTATTGTGGTAAAACACACATAAATAAAATTTACCATTAGTAACATCTAGTAAACTCACAATGTTGTGCAACCATCCCCACTAGCTAGTTTTAGAACATTTTCATCACCTCAAAAGGAAATGCTGGGGGGTGGATGTGGCTCAAATGGTTGGTCATCCGTGTCTCATATGGAGGGACCTGGGTTTGATCCTCGGGACCTCCCGGTAAAAATAAAGAAAAATATAGACAGCACACTGGCTGCCAGGCCCCTGTGCGTGGGTGTGCCATCAGGCCATGTGGGCGGGTGAGCCCCTCAGGCCCCACGTGTGGGTGCGCCGTCAGGCCCTGTGAGCGGTTGTGCCGCCAGGCCCAGTGCATGGGTGCACCAACAGGCCCCGCGAGCAGGTGAGCTGTCAGGCCCTGTGCACGGGTTTGCCGCCAGGCCCTGAGCAGGTGCACTGCCAGGCCCTGCAAGCGGGTGAGACACCCAGGCCCTGCACATGGGTGCACCTTCAGGCCCTGTGCATGGGTATGCCATCAGGCCCCGCAAGTGGGTGCGCCGTCAGGCCCACCAAGTCACGCAAGATGATGACGTAACAGGAGAGTGACACAAGGGACGAGACACACTGAAAAACCAGGAGTTAAGGTGGCACAGGTGGTAGGACATCTCTCTCCCACATCGGAGGTTCCCAGGATTGAATCCTGGTGAAGACAGGAGGAGAAGGATGAGAAGAGAGGGCAGGAAACAGACAGAGAACTGCCCAGTGAATGAACACAAAAACAGCAAAAACGAGGGGGAGGAGGGGTAAACTGGGTAAAAATAAAATAAAATAAATAAATCTTAAAAAAAAATTAAAAAAGAAAAAGGAAATGCTGTATTCACTAAGCAGTCACTCCCGATTCTTCCCTACCCCCAGGCCCTGACAATCACTAATTTGATTTCTGTCTCTATGGGTTTGCTTATTCTGGGTATTTCATATAAATGGAATCATGAAATATGTGGCCTTTTGTTTCTGACTTCTTTCACTTAGCATAATGTTTTCAAGGTTCATCCAAGTTGTAGTCATGTTTCAGTACCTCATTCCTTTTTATGACTAACATTCTACTTTATACCACATTTTGTTTATCCATTCGTCAGTTGATGGACATTTGAATGTTTCCACTTTTTGCCTGTTGTGAACAGTGCTATGAATATTCGTGTACAAGGGTTTGTTTGAACATCTGTTTTCAGTTCTTCTGGGTACATAGGAATGTTTAATTTAATTCTGGAGCCACCAAACTGTTTTCCATGGAAGCTGCATCATATTACATTCCCACTAGCAATGTACAAAGGTTCCAATTTCTCCACGTCCTTGTCAACACTTGTTATTTTCCCTTTTGTTGATTACAGCAACACTAGTAGGTGTGCAGTGGTATCTCATGTTTTTTTTTTTTTAAATTGGCTTCTTCATTGACACCGCTTTATTTTTTCATTCAGAAGTTGATACAACTTTATTTTTTTGAGACCAAACCATTTTTTCCCCCAATATTTGAAGTAAAACGCAGGCATATATAGGTAGGCAATAATACACAGTAAAACCTTAATCAGAAGAAAAGGTTGAAGATCAGTTAGCAAAAAGCCCAGTTGACTGTGATTTTGATTTGTATTTACCTAAGGACTAATGACATTGAGCATCTTTTAATGCGTTTCTGGCCATTTGTGTATTTTCTTTGGAGAAATGTCTATTTAAGTACTTTGTCCATTTTTCAAATTGGGTTGTCTTTTTGTTGCTGAGTTGTAAGAATTCTTTATACTAGATCCTTATCAGATAAATGATTTGCAAATATTTCCCCCCATTTTGTGGGTTACCTTTTCACTTTCTTGAGTGTCCTTTAATGCACAAAGTTTTAAATTTTTATGAAGTCCAAACTTATCTATTTTTTCTTTTGTTGCTTGTGCTTTTGGTGACATAGCTAAGAAACCACTGCTAAATCCAAAGTCATGAAGATTTACCCCCATGTTTTAAGAGTTTTATGGTTTTAGCTCTTATATTTAGGTCTCATCCATTTTGAGTTCATCTTTGTATATAGTGTGAAGTAAGGATCTAACTTCATTATTATTTAAAGATTTATTTTATTTATTTAACTTATTACCACCCCCCCAACCCCCCACCCCCGGTTGTTTGTGCTCGCTGTCTGCTCTCTGTGTCTGTTAATTGTGTGCTTTCTGTGTCTGCTTGTCTTCTTTTAGGAGGCACAGGGAACTGAACCTGGTACATCCCATGTGGGAGGGAGCCATCCAATTGCTTGAACCACATCTGCTCCCTGTTTTTTGTGTCTCCTTGTTGCATCATCTCATTGAGCCATCTCCTTGCATCAGCTTGCTGTGCCAGCCCTTTGCGACAGCTAGCTGTCTTGCTCGTCTTCTTTATGAAGCACTGGTAACTCAACCCAGTGGTCACCCAAGTGCTTGAGCCACATCTGCTCCCCAACTTCATTATTTTTGCATGTGAATATCTAGCTGTCCCAGCACCATTTTTAAGTGACTATTCTTTCCCAATTGAGGTGGCCATGGCACCTCTGTAAAATAATCAATTGACCATAGATGTATGGCTTTATTTCTGGACTCTCAATTCTACTCCATTGATTTTCATATCTATCCTTATGCCAATACCATGCCGTCTTAATTACTGTAGCTTTGTAGTAAGTTTTGACATGGGAAATGCGAGTTCTCCAACTTTGTTCTTCTTTAAGATTGTTTTGGCTATTCTGGATCCCTTGTAATTCCACGTGAAATTTAGTACCGCCATTCTGTTTCTACAAAAAGGCCATTGGGGTTTTGATAGGCATTGTATTTTAATCTGTAGGTCAATATGGGGAATATTGTCATCTTTACAATATTAAGTCTTCCATCCATGAGCACAGGATGTCTTTCCATTTATTTAGGTGTTAATTTCATTCAGCAATGTTTTATAGTTTTAAGTGTTCAAGGCTTCTACTTCCTTGGTTAAATTTATTCCTATGTATTTTATTCTTTTTGATGTTACTGTAAATGAAATTGTTTTCTAAATTTCCTTTTCAGATTATTCTTTGCTAGTGTAATACAAACAGACTTGCGTGTTGATCTTGAATTCTCCAACTTTACTGATTTTGTTAGTTCTGATAGCTTTTTTGTGGGGCTGAAAGATTTTCTAAATATAGGTTCATATCATCTACAAATAGAGATAATTTTACTTGTTTCTTTCCCATCTAGATGCTTTTAATTTCTTTTTCTTGCCAATTGCTCTGGCTAGAACTTCCAGTACAATGTTGAATAGCAGTGGCAAAACCACGCATCTTTGCCTTGTTCTTAATTTTATGGGGAAGATAAGCTGTTTATCATGCTGAGGAAGTTCCCATCTATTCCTAGTTTGCTGAATGTTTTTTAAATCATGAAATGGTGTTGGATTATGTCAAATGTTTTTGATCATGTAGGGTTTTTTTCCTTCATTCTTTTAATGTGGTATTGAATCAAACTTGCATTCCTGGGATAAATCTCACTTAGGTCATGGTGTGTAATCCTTTTAACATGCTGTAGGAGTTGCTTTAATTTTGTTGAAGATTTTTGCATCCATATTCAAAAGGGAGACTTTTCTTGTGGTGTTTCTTTTCTGGCATTGGTATAAGGTTAATGCTGACTGCATAGAATTAGGAAGTGTTCCTTCCTCTTCTATTTTTTTGGAAGCGTTTGAGAAAACATTGGTGTTAATTCTTCTTTACCTGTTTGGTTGAATTCACCAGTAAAGTCACCTGGTCCTGGATTTTTAATTATTGGCAAGTTTTCGGTTAATGATTCAACTACCTCACTTATTATGTCTGTTCAGATTTTCTATTTCTTCCTGAGTTAGTTTTGGTACTTTGTGTGTTTCTAGGAATTTATCCATTTTATCTAGGTTATCTGATTTGTTGACAATCAAGCTTATTTCTGGGAAATGAATTTATTGTTATCCAAACCACCAAGCAATTCATCCAATATTTCTAAAACTTGAAATGTATGTCATGTTTAACTGCATTTACTTTTCTAAAGCAAACTGTATATAAAATTTCATAAGAGATTTAAACAAAATTTCCCCCAAATCCTAAGGAACCCAAATTTTCCAATAGGGGTATGACTGGTATAAAATTTAATTCTAAATAGCATAAATCCTCTTAATTTTTCTTTTATTAAAACAAACGATTCCTCATATAAAAGGAAATCCCTCTTTCTCTACCTAGAGGGAGGAATGATAGAGTGTGAACTACAGAGCCAAATGGCCTACATCTGAGTCCCAGCTCTGGCACTTACTTGATGTATAATTGGGAATGACCTCTCCGTGCCCCAGTTTCCTCATCCGTAAATAGGAGAATAGTAATAGAACAAACTTCATATGGTCGCAAATGCATGCAAAAATTGGTTCCTACTTCATAATAAGCACTTAATAATTATTAGCAGATATTGTTTTCATCAGGTGGTCATTAATTGGGGTCAAGTAAAGAGCATCAAGATAGGCTAATTAAAGTCAAGGCAGCAATGTTGGTTGGTAGATATAAGGAAGAACCTTTTTTTTTTATTTATAAAACTCCTGACTAGGAGAGAAGTGAATGCCTTGGCTGATGCCCCATCACTAGAAAAGAAATGGATCTCTTTATTAGTATCCATGAGAGTAGGCCTATTGGCTAAAAACTGCATTAGAGAATCCCACCATTAGGGTAGAAAATCAAAGAAACTATTCTTCTGATGAATCCCCTAAGGGAAAGGAAGGTCCTGAGAGAGGGGAATCAGTTCTTTTACTTTAACATGAATTCTGGCCTTCACTATGCACCACAGAGAACAAGAGAGGAGATGATGAGTGTTCAAAGGAATGATCACAAGTTTAAGTTCTTCCTTTCAAATCATAGCTCTAAGCCGGCAAAGGAGGTGATGATATAGCAGCATGTTTCTGTTTTTGAAATTTTTGCTTTGTTTCTTATATCTTTCCCTCTTTTTCTCTCCCTTCCCCTAAATACATAAATACATTCCAAAGCCAATTCTTCCTTATTAGGAAAAAAAAACCCTGAATTCATACCTGTAATATATGGATGTATGCAGCTATTAATGTATTTGTCACTATCACCATTATTTTATTAGTGGCTACACCAGTATAATGAATACAGGGTTTGTTTTAGGAACAGAGGTACTCAGTGTCTTGGGGTCCAAGGTAGAAATATTTCATAAACATTCAAAATCAGTTTCATTTAAAAAAAAGCTACCCTGAGGTAAAATATAAAAACACATTAACCACAACATTGTATTTTAAAAGATGGAAATTTAGTTTATACTCATTTTATATTAAGATATAAGTTAATGATTTATTTGTTAGAGGATTTATCACAAAATGTTGCTGCCCAGTGCATTTTGCAAACAATAAATAATTTGAGAGTATTAACATTCACATATGTAATTAACGTTTACAAATGTACAAAACTTTGGATAACACATTTTAAACTTCTTTTTCAAATATTCAATAAGCCCATTCCCCCCAAATTATCTGATTACAAAGAAGCACAATGGGTTACTACCTATGACAAAAACATAAGAAACAAGGCAGGGAGGCAAATACAGAGTTGAGAATGTAAGAATATCCAAGCAATTTTGTTAATATCCAAAAGATAAAAATCAAAACATTTTTGATAACATAAAGAAAACAAATCTTTATAATTAAATACTAGTTAGGCAAAAGACTATTATAGAGTCTATAACATTTACTTTTTCTACATAAATTTGCATATCTTAAATTTAATATAAAACACCATTTTTTACTTCAGTTTAGGAATATCATAAACTTGTAGTTCTGGGTGAGTCTAGATGTAATGGAATGATAGTGTCATGTTTTTATTTGGTCATTATTCTTTTGACTCTTAAATGCTTTTCTTTATTCAGTGGACTAAGCCAATTTTAGAAATAAAATGTACAAACAGAGCACATATAATGCATCTGTTTCTGAAAATACTAAATAGCATAGTATGTCAGTATAATAGTGGCTGTAGTTAAACAAACACGCAAGCAAACAAACAAAAATTACTCCAACTCATATATAAGAAGAAGTTATAAAGTAAAACTTGAGAAATTTTATCTGGTATATTTGCACTGCAATTTTTAAAAAATCTAGATAATGTGAGTAAACTGTGTTTGGCTATGAAGTGAAATTCCCAGTTTTCACTGGGTTATGTTTAGAAGCAGTACATTTGTCCTCAAATTTTATATCAAGAACATATGTCCACAATCAATCAGCTGTTGTTTTGACCTAACTAAGAAAATGAAAATGTTTATTCCTGGTTCATTTACTCCTTCCTCCCTTCTTTTAACATCTTCACTTTGAGATCAGGCACTTGGTGCCCAGGCATGTGACACTGCACATTTACAAAAAATGTATCCAATCGGCAGTAGAACAACTGAACTAAATTCATAGAGGAGGAGGAGGAGATCTTTGTCTAGAAAACAAAGCACTAATTTATAATTTTACAGTGACAACACAAGCCCCAGCTCTTCCTAGGCACAGTGGAGCGACCTAAAACAAAACAGAAACAAAAAAAAGAGATATTTGTTGAATTTGTAAGCCAAAAGGTTGATAATACCACACCAGCTGATGAAATATTAAACTGTAAATGTAAACTGTTCTGTACCTGTTGGCAAAGTCCCCAGCCCTCCTGCCCACCTGGCTCCTTCCCCAAGAAAACCCCCTCCTGATGTCCAATATTTGTAGACCAAATTGTTGAGTATATCATATGATTATGCATATTCCCTCCTAGTTAAAGATGATTTTTTAAAATAGGGCAGGAACTGGTCCACACGAAACACTACATTTTGGCCAAAATGATGCACATTATGACTATAAGAAATGCTGAACACTTCAAGTAACTTTGTAGCCAATGTGGAGAAACTATCAAGTATTAGCTAGGCTACAGAAGCTCTCCCACAGCCTCGGTCTCCTCAGAGACAGGACACACAACACGCTGCAGGCTGGGGAATGATAGTAACCTCTCGTTTATTGGCGGCCTTCTAAGTACAAGGCTGAAAGATCTAAAACCATTCTACTATTTTTTTTAGCAGAGTAAATATAATAAATATCATCATCCAACTCCCTAGGAATAGAATAAACAGGATGAATAAACTCTATAGCAGAGAGACAGAAGAGGAGGGTGTGAGTGGGAGGAATATAATCTTAATCTATGATAAGGAAAAATTCGTAAATCTATGACATTGCTTTTTAAAAAAATAACCTAGACACTGGGCAATTCATAGTAGACAAGGATATTTTTAAAAGAAATATTACTATGCATTTGACCTAAGAGAATTAAAATGTTAGCATTTAGTGGGGGGTGATTAATGCAAAGTACTAGGAAAGTTTGCTTTGAACTTATTTTTGTGGGGGTATGTAAAAAAAGAGTTTTTTTAAATACAAGATACCAAAATGACTTCCTAATCAGTATGTAGCCCTGGGCAAATGAGTGGATTTTATAACAGATCCAGACTTCCATTTTAAGAGAATGCTCAGTTGTCCTCACTGCTATATCTCCTTGAACAATCAAATAGCCGATATTAAAACCATATCTATTTAGAGTATTCTAGGAATAACCTCTAAATCTTTTAAATCAACATGTCTGTAATTAAGCAGCTTTTCTCAAAACACCCAAGACACTAGGTGGCACATTGTGACTAGCTGAGGTTGTCATGACAACCAGCTAGAAAGTGTAACTTAAAATATTTATTAAATACAGTGTAGTCACCTCCTGCTTGGGTCAAGTCTGGTAGTGGTGTGGGTGGTGGTTTAAGACTTTGTTATCTCATTTTAGTCCCTGTACAGAACATTTATCAGAACATTAATCAGAACATTGAAAGGAGGATATTTATTTTTCAAATACTATGGTTATACGGTTCACATTTATCTGCTCTAAAATAATGATATAGGGGGGCAAGCAAACAAAGCATCTATGTGGTTTGCACTTAATTCTGATACAGAGTGGTTCAGTATAAAATATTAATTATCTGTAATAACAAACCTGAAATATTGGCCAGAGGATTTCCTTATATCTAGGCTAATGGCTTATGTAATTCATCTCAGAAAAATCGGTTTTTCTATCTCTTTTTGGGATTCTTATTCGACATTCACAAACAAGAGGGTAAGGAATCACATAATTTCTAATGAAATCTCTTAGCATTTATTCCAAAATGCTCTAACTCAGCCCTCAGTCTTATTATCCCTTCTTCCCTCCACCAAGGGATCTCATTTACTTAAGAAACAAGATCAAGGTAAAACAATGTAAGTCACTTTTTCCATCTTTCTCTTTACTTAAAAATTCCCTGTAGAATCCAGTGGTGGATGATGGACTGTGGTTAACAGGTCAAATATGAAGATGTTTTCTCATGAACGATAAAGAAAATGTACTACTAATATAGGATGTTAATAATTGGGTGGGTTAGGGGAAAATACACTAAATGTGATAATATTTTGATGATGCTCTTTCAGTTTGTAACAATTGTTTCACAACAATACAAGGTGTTGGTGGTAAGGAAAAGTATGGGAGCCTTGCATAAGGACAAGCATGTTTATTTTGTAAGTTCACAAATTTTATACACTTATTGTTTATGTATGTTCATGCCTGAATTACATACTTCAAAAAAATTTTGTTTTAAAAAAATGTCCTGAGCCTGTCTACACTCACGCTCTTGTCTTTTTCTAGCCTCAGAAGATAAAAGATCTTTCCTCTAGTCTAAGGATGACAAGTCTTTGCTTTCATTCTGTTTTCTAGCCAACTTCCAAAAAGTTGTCCTTCAGTTTTTTCTTCCTAGCATCTGGAATCTCCCTCTACCTTCTTGTTGTCATTCCTATTGTGAAAAAAAAAAAAAATTCTTGGCTCAAATTCAAACTGCACCATTTATTTGCTGGGTGACCTTGGATCAGTTACTAACCTCTTTGTGTCTCAGATTTCTCATCCTGTACAGTGGGGGAAGTAATAATAGTACTTACCTTACAGGGTTGTTGGGAGGATTAAATAAGTTCTTTAATGTGCTGCTTAGAACAGAGCCTGGTACATAAAATGTGCTCAATAAATGTTAACTTTCTATCATCATAATTATTTTAAAATTGCACACCCCTTGAGCTCCCACCATTCTTTTTTAAAACTCTGTATTGTGGCTTCTGCTTCTATCACATTCCCAAAAATCCCTAAAAACTTAGGATGAAAAATCATCTTCACTCTTCCTTGTATTATGGAAATATCCTTTCCTCCCTTAAATGCTCTATTCCGTATATTCTAAGAAATTCCCAGATTATTCCTTTGCTGTTTATTTCAGAAGCTTCACCTCCTAATCCAACCAGTATGTGTGCATATATAGTGAATTGGCAGGTCTTGGTAATATCTCTTGAATCCATCCTTCCTTCCTTCCCTACTAGTTTATTTACCACCTCAAGCCTCACAATGGAAACAGTCTTCTAAACCAGCTTTCACTTTTCCCCACCTCTACCCCAACTTACCCTGTCCCCCAACTGCCACCACATTGAACTTTCTATCATCATGTTACTCTCTTGGTTAAAAGTCTCTGCTGGCTTATCATTACCAAAATCTTCAGCTTACCTTCACAGACCTCCGTCTTACCCCTATTCTTCTTCTTCACTCAGAAATCCTACTCTTTTCAAGCATGGATCCTTACAAGGAGCTGTACTTCCTAAATAAATCTTGCATATTTCTGCTTCAGTGACATTTCTTTATGTTTCCTCCCACAATTCCTTTCCCCTTCCTTCCATCTTTTTAAATTGGAGCAGTTCATTACAGCTTAGTTTAAATCCCACGTTTTTCTCTTGAAGCCTTCCCAACAACCACCTTCTTTTCTCTTTGCCTTTCTATACCACTCACTGCCTGCACCATTGGACACTTAATACCAACACCTTATATTGTTCTATTGCACATGTAAATCTTTCCTACTTAGGAAGAGGTGAAGTTTTATTTCAGTGTGGGTTCTCATAAATTTTGTTTTCTTGACAGTTCTTAGCATTCATTGTTCCTTGTATACAGGAGAACCTTGGCCTAATAAAACATTTATTGAGTGTCTTTTATGTACCAGATACTCAATTGAGTGTTACAGGCACAAAATTCCTGATTCTCTTCTTGGTGACGATAGAAGCAAAGATCTTAAAAGATCATTCTTAGAAGTGCTGATCCCTCCCAGAAATTGACAAAATTGGAATTCTTTCCATTAATAAGCTTGCCACATCGGGTTTCTTACTTGTTAATGTAATTTTAGGTTGCCATCTTTATTAGGTTATAACCAGAAATTTGACCTGCTCCCAAACATAAGTAGCTTGAATATTTAAATATTATTACCCATGTATGGGAAAGTGGCTCACTTTTTTTTTTTTTTTTACACTACTATCCTTGTTTCCTATTTCCACAATCTCCCCTCCCTTTATTATAGCCTTCTTGTGGTCCTATTTACTCTATCACTGCAAGAACATTTCATCAATTCCCAACAAGCAAATGGTGGCAGATCAACTAATAATCATTTCTCTGAGTATCAACTTATACTTTAAAAGCAATTTTGGATTTTAATTATGTTATAAAATTGAACATTCCCTCTTGTAGTCTCATATTTAATCAAGAGATGACTTTCTTATATTTATGCTATTTGTATTTGGTATTGGACAAAATTGAAAGGATTTGTTTTACCAAAAGAATTGTTTTAACAAAAAGAGAGTAAGTGTAATAATGAAAAATGAAAATGCCATACCTGTGTCCACTCATTTGTCTGGGGATCATAAGCTTCCACTGTATTAAGATAAGTCTGTCCATCATATCCTCCAACAGCATACAGTTTGTCACCAAGTAAACAGACCCCCACTGCATCTCTGCTGATGCTCATAGATGCCACTGCAGTCCACATATCTGTTTTGGGATCATATCTGAAAAATTTTTTTACAACTGTTGCTGGCATTGTTCTCAAAACATTTTATGTGAAAACAGTTTTGTTCTTCAAGTCTATCTTTGGTCTTATCTGTGATATAAATAGAATACATCTGAACATATTTTAGAGAAAAATATCAATATTTTCCTGAAAACTTTTAACTTTCAATATTATACATTCACTTAGTGTATGCACAACACAAACTATTCAAAGGAGCTCACGTAAATACTGAAAAGTGATTTAAAAGGCTTTAGATTACCCACTGAAAATTGGAGGAAATCAATACATGAAGTTCTGTTTAAGATAACTTCTAGCCTCAATCATTGTAGCTGCCCATCTCTGGATCTTCTTGTTCCTTTCATGAGTTACGGTAAACTAGAACTGCCCCAAATTGTCTATCTAGGAGCAGATATACGATGCTAAGATGACCAATGCTGCTTCAAATGCCTCCTGTATCAATGAACCACTTTTCTTGGGTGCAGTACTACAGTCAGCCCATAATTTATGTGGCACGGTATATAAAGACTTCCATCTCCCTTTACTGGATTATAATGTATAACATTATTCACCCCCAAACAGGTGAAGTACAGGTGCAACTTTCCTGCTTTCTCAAAAAAGAGCAACCAAGCCTGATTATTTCACAGAAAGAGCACAGTCATCAGGAAACCTTGATTTCTCTACTCATCCTTCTTCTAGTCACTTACAATTTATTAGGTAAATCACACTAATCTTAAAAAAAACCTGATCATGTCACTATACACACATGCTCATGCACACACATACACACACATACACACACATGCTCATTAATTTCCCATTGCTCCTTATAAATCCAAATTGTAAATGAGAGAGACCTCTGTGAGCTGTTCCCACTTCCAGCACACTCGCCTCCTCCCTGCTGCTCTCTCCATCACTCTTTGTTCTCTTGCCAAAATGGCCTTCTTCTGCTTTGGAGCCTGCATACATGCTCTGTTTTTTTCTCAGGAATGTTCTTCTCTCTTCTCAGCTCCTACTCATCTCATCCTCAGAGTTTTACACTTCTTTCTTTTTTGATACTAAATATTCTGCTTTTTAAAACCTGTTTTTGTCGATTTACAATGTGTTCCATAAACATTTTTCTCTTGCAAATCATGTGACTCAGCTATTCAAAGAAGAAGATTCATTAGACCAAAAATCAAAATCCAATTATTTCCTAATACCTGTAACAATAGATACTCCCCTGCCCCCCAAAATAACACAAAAGATTTAAAAACAAAAGAATGGGCTAAGGAGTATCAGAATGCAGATGCAGCTATATTAATAGCAATTAAAAAGAATTCAAGGTCTGAGATAAGGACAATATCGAGATCATGTTTCTAATATACTACATCCAAATTTTGTTTCATACTCTCCTTTTCTCTTCCAGAACCCTTTCCACGTCACTGAAATCTTTTATTTCTTCATCATTCATCTGCCGATTTAGAATGCCTTCTTCATGCCCCAGGGAAATTTGCAACTGCCCCTGTTTGAAAAATACTTCTGCTTCCTTGTATACATAGTCTTCCCCCAAAAGAGTACTGTTCATTAACAGTACTCTCTGGTTTCCTTCATTTTCTTGGTGGTTATTTTTCATATGAAATTTTTCTTTCTTTTTCTTCCTTGCACACAATTATTCCTATAAAGATCCACTGTACTTTTCTTCCTTTCCCTTGGAGGTTTAAGGTACTCTTAGTGATTGGATAAACCACTTTTGGAATAAAAATGGACAGAGGACGTAGCTGTGGTGTGGGGGCTGCAGTCGAGGACTCGCTGTTGTGCCTGCTTCCCTACTCTTTTCTATCCCAGGGTTTGCAGGCGGTGCCCACTCTCACACCAACTTGCAGGGATCCTCGTCATTTTCCTAGTCCTTTCTGGACCCAGAAGTCAGCTTGCTTTCAATGTAATAGGGAGCTGGTGCCCAAACCTGACTGTTGTCTTCAAGTTTTACTTTTAAATGTCACTTTCTTCAGGAATTGAGTCCCCAGGCTCTCAAAATTGTCTGTTTTTCTCCTTTATACCAGTTATTACAATAGGATATTATATTTTTTCGTGTTTACTGTTAAGATTATAACCTTCCTGAGGACAGGGACAGTGTCTTTCCATTCACCACACATCCCAATGCATAAATAAATATTGCAACACATAAAGAAATATTTGTCCAATGAATGATGGTCTCAACACAATCCTGGGGGGTCTGATCCATTTATATTTCCAAGGCACTTATTAAAATGACTCCTTACTTTGAATATTGGTAATTAAAGGGAAAAAAAACCCTTTATCCTCTGTTTCCAGAGGGAACTGGATGTCAGAATAACTAAAAGCCCCAAGTTGATAGGGAAAGCTCTATTTTATAGAACAATTCATGCTTACTAATAGATAGAGATGGAATAATAGAATTAGAGAAACACAGTTTTTCAAATTCTAATTAAATTACCGATCTAGGCAAGGGATTATCAATTGTTGTTAAAATGATCGGGTGATGGGGGACTAGATAACCACATAGTACCAAAGTACAACTCACAAACAACTTTCTAGTCATAAGTGGAAAAAGTCACCATTATATGCATTGAAGATTTCAGCCCATTATCATCACAAATCAGGATTCAATCTTTGCATTGCTAATGGTGGGAAAATCAAATATTATGTCTTCTGATATGAGGCCACATGAAGTATATAATATCAACTGTGACATGCTAGCCAGAAATTTAATATTAATCCATCAAACGTTTAGATATAACTTCCATTTTCACAGAAATACAGGGTCTAGAGAAATGTTAAACATCACCACAAGGAAGGAGCCAGACAAATCTGGAAACTAGGACATTTGGAAGGACAACCAGCCCAATCTCTCGAATAAGTCAGTATCATAAAAAAGGGCAAGTGTTAGGTAAAAGAGTTGATTTACGGGACCCCATAAGCAAATGTAATAGTGGTCTGAATACAGTGGTTTGAACAGATTAACTGTAAAGGTCATTTGGAGTCAACTGGAGAAATCTGAATGTGTTCTATGTATTATATGAGATGAAAATTTATAGAAATAGAAAAGTGAAGGTCACTGACTGAAAAGAGCAGGTGGCAGAACAGTATGGACATTATATTATCTCAGTTTGGCATAAAATTATATATCTATCTATATAGATATAGATAGATAGATAGATAGATATGCTCAAAGAAAGATCCAGAAGGACTGGGCTAAGGAATTAAATGTGGTGACCTCTGAGAACTGGGAATGTTACATTTTAATTGTAAAATTTTGCTTTTCTTTATACTTTAATTTTTAAAACTGTAATTCTAATTCTGTAATAATAAGCGGTTTATTAATAACAACAACAACAAATATTAACTGAGCAATTTATGTGTACCAGGTACTTTTTTAGGTGCTTGAGACACAGTTAAATAAAACAGAGAAAAATCTCTCTTTTCATGGAACTTCTATCCTAGTGGAATGCCACCATTATGAAATAAGTTTGAAGGACTTAAAGAAAATCAAGGAATGAATCCCTAATACCTTGTGACTACCAATATTTTCTCACCATGATTTATAAATAAAACAAAAACAAAAATGCTAAATCTATGATGGAATAGTCAGTCCAAGCAGACTTAAAAGGCTTCCTCCTAGAACTAAATAATTCTAATTACTCTCCTAGAAATATTAAAAAGTAAAGAATAATAATTCTAAGAAGTCAATATTTCTTAAGTGACTTACTGAAAACTACAAAGAAACCTCTGAAATGCAATGATAATATTATGATAATATTATCTGGAGATAATATGTACAGAATCATGAAAAAGGCTCAAGTTCCTCATAATAATGGAACCAATTAGGCAAATTTTAAATAAAATAAATTTGATTAGACATTTGCACAAAATTATACTAACTGGACTGAAGAAACAATAGAGGCTTCAGGTTGCTATGCAATTCATGGTAAAATGAATTTTTCAGCAAGATCAATAAAATAACCTTATAACATTAACATCTGAAAATATTACAATATAACAATTTATACTACTTGTAATATACATATATATTTAGAATATAATCTAATAAGTATATTATATAATATAGTATTATATGATGGATACCATTTTCAATAAGCAAAACCTGTGAAACATTTAAGAATTAATTTTCCAAGAATACACATGACCTATATATAAAACCATTTAAAACTCTAATACAGGTCTTTGAAGGTAATCTGAACATCTTAAATATACTCCTGAATCAGATGACTTAATAAGTTAAAGATATAAATTCTTTCCAAGTTAATCTATAAACTAACTGCAATTCCGATATAAATTCCAGCTGTGGGAAACTCAAAATTTAAAAATTTACATGGAAGAATAAGCATCCATTAATTGAGGGCACTTTGAATAAGAACTGCACAGAGAAGAATTTGCCCTACTAGTTATTAAGCTATGCTACAAAGCCTACTATTAAAAACAGTACAGGTTCGGGGCAAGAACAGACTAATTAATGTAAGTGGAACAGCATAAAGAGCTTGGAGATAGACCCACTGTTATGGGTTGAATTGTGTCCCCCCCAAAAGACATGTTCAAGGCCTAATCCCCAGTCCTGTGAACGTGACCTCACCGCAATTAGGATCTTTGAAGATGTTCCTTGTTAAGACGAAGCCAACTTGGCGTAGTGGGCTCTAATCCATGAGTGGTGTCTTTATAAGAAGGGGAGAATTGAACACAGAGAGAACGCCATGTGACCACAGAGGCAGAGACTGGAGTTCTGTTGCCACAAGCCCAGGAATGCCGAGGATTACTGGCTACCACCAAAATCCAGGAGAGAGCCATGGAACAGATTCTTTCCTAAGAGACTTTGGAAGCAGCATGGCCCTTCCAACTCCTTGATTTCAGACATCTAGCCTCCAGAACTGTGATACAATAAATTTCTGTTGTTTTAAGCCATCCAGTTCGTGGTACTTTGTTACGGCAGCCCTAAGAAACTAAGATACCCATTTACATGGGACCTTAATTTACAATGAAGGTGTCTCTGCCGGCTATCTATTTAATACCTCTCAGGTCCAAATTTATCTTTACCGCCTGCACTGTGAAAATGGATCTCGCCCTGTAATTATTTTCCCTTTGCCAGCTGGCAGGATGTTAGATTTGTCAGCAGAGGGCGCAAGAGAGACCATGCAGGAGAAAAGGGTTTTGCTTCCTAGCTGTGTGTGGTGCCTGGCGGCTAGCAGCACCCGGGCACCAGCAGCTTCCCACCCTGGGGCGGTTTTGTAGCAGAGTGCCTCTGGTGAGACAGTTCTCAGTGAAGAGCTTTCCTTGACATCGCCGGCAGCAAGTCCCACTGACATAGCACCATGGCAACTGCTCTGCCGCCCAGGGAGCCAAGGCTGTGCCCTGTCCAAGGAGATCTGGATTGCAGCCCACGCGTGTGCGCGGTACCTTCCTTGGGCCGCTATCTCAGCTGTAGGGATAGTGGTTGCTCCTTCTATCTTCTATTCCTATATTTTTAAGAAAATACATAATTTCTAAATAAAACATTCTCTTTTCTTCTTACTAGCCAAAGTCTCCTTACCCAATTCCCTGTTAGAGTTAATAATTCTTTAAACTTTTCCTGTTCAAATTACTGTGTAGTTTCTCTCTCTTGAACAACCTAAAATGATGGCGTCACTGCAAATGAAAGGGAGAAAAGGCGATTGTTTAACAGATGGTGCTGGGAAAGCTGCCTCCTCCACTAAATAGAGAAAAATAAAACATCTCTGTCTAACACTAGGGCTGATGTTTGACGTGTTCCAGTAAGGCTAGACCAGTTTTAAAACACCAAAATAATTCCATGTTGATTAGTAAATAGCTGCTTCTTGGAGCACCCTGAGTGCCCCACCCTGCACTGCCCCAGACATTCCCGACTCTTCTTTAGGATCCCTGAATTCTCCCAGGAATTCAGAAACCAGAGCGTGAGTCTCTTACAAGCAGAAAGCCTCCATTCTGACTGCCTTTTGCCTGTTAAGCGTTTTACATGTTATCCCTGCCTAACAGCATATTCAAAGACTGGCTTCACGTGGGCTTAAAACCTAAATGTACTGGGTAGGGCTGCGCCATTGTTTGCCTTGGAGCCTGCAAGGGGTCAAAGATATTCAAATCTCCCAATCTCCTCCTCTACTAACAGGGACTGATTGTCCAGGATTCAGAGGGGAGAGGAAATATTTCCCAGCTGGGAAAAGGGAGGGGGCTGCCAGAGAAGGCTGGAGAACTGTCTCTGAAAGTTTAAATTACAAGACTCTTAGCCCCCAGACAGGAAGCTCTATCACATTGATCTGGTCTGTGTCACAACAAATACAGTCCAACCAGGCATTGAATTGAGAGCTGCCAACGAGCGCCATCTCCTGGCAGACCAAGGAAGTGCACATAAGAAAATTAAATAGGAGAAGCTTTCCTGGCCTCTATAGCCTCCCTGCCCAAAGCACTAGGAAACGACTCTACAACCAATTACTGGGTCCAGTGCCCAGTTTTGAGCAACCAGCAGGACAATCCCAACAATCAAGGGTGAGCCACAAATCAAAGAGCTGTGATAATTCACAGCCTCCTGCCACTAGAACCCTATAAAAGAGAAAGAGATAGAGCATCTAAGTAAAATACAACCTACCAGATGCCTAAACATCAACAAAAAATTATGAGCCATACTAAGAAAATAGAAGACATGGCTCAAGAAAAGGAATACATCAAAGTCCCAGAAGAGATACAGAATTTAAGAGAACTAATCAGTGAGATGAGCACAA
>JAQZBX010032571.1:0-11045 GCA_029593785.1 Cabassous unicinctus
CATGGTATATTCTGATGGAAAATGGCCTACATTCGTCGCTGCTTCAGCTGTGAGCAAACCTGGAGTCCTTTCTCTCACATTGAAGCTGCCATATTTGATCCTGCCTTTCTTTCTATCTTTTCCACTCTCTGTGTCTCCATATGGAAAGGCAGGATCAAATATGGCAGCTTCAATGTGAGAGAAAGGACTCCAGGTTTGCCCACAGCTGAACTCAAAGGTGAGAATCCCTGAGAGGTTCAAAGAGCTGAGGCCCAGAGAGAGACCAGCCATATGCTTGGTAGATCACATATGAACTTGGGAAGAGAGCAGAGCGGCCGAGACTGAGAGATGAGGCCCAGAAAGAGACAAGTCCTATGCTTGGTTGCCCTCAGCTGAGCTCCAGGAGATGGTAGATTCTGGAGGGGAAGGCAGAGACCAGAAGCCATCTTTGCCACATGGCAGGACGCTAGGATCAAAATTAGCTGACCTTGGTGAGAAAGCATCTCTGATGGTGCCTTGATTTGGACATTTCACAGCCTTGGAACTGTAACCTTTTACCCCTAATAAATTTCCCTTTATAAAAGTCAACCCATTTCTGGCAGTTTGCACTGGCAGCCCTTTGGCAAACTAAGACAGAAGGTAATGAGCAGGAACATCAAGAGGTGGGGCAGGGCATTGATGAGGATTGGGGATTTTATCTCCTGGATGCCAGGCAGCCAACCAGGAGCTTTAGGTAGAGTGACCTGATGTGGTTTCCATCAGCAGGGAGAGCAGTGCCTAGGTAACTGCAGTGTCCAAGCAAAATGTGATGAAAACTTGGTCTCAAGAAGTGGCAATGGGGAAGGAGAGAGGTGGCCAGCGATGTGTCGTGGAGGTACTGGAAGTGGAGTTGAGAGAGATGGACGCATCAGGGTTGACTCCTGGAAGTTTCTGGAAGAGGAAAAAGAAGGGTACAAGAGAAGAAGGTGGGTGTCTTCAAGAAACTTACCTGGAAATCATGTGGAGCTATAGCAGATGGTATAAGGAAAGCTGAATGGCTGGGCTTAGCTGTAAGTGAACAAGACCATTTGTCCCTTTAAGTGCTGTCATTAGAGGGAGGGGGGAGAATAGAATTTGTTAAAGATCCAGGCCTATAAAGAATGGGAACAATTTACACATCCATCAATAGGGAAATGGTTAAATAAATTATGGGGTCTCTCTCTAACAGATACTCTGTAACCATATAAAAGAACAAAGCACCTCTTTACAGATTGATAAGGGAAGTGTCTCTAAGTAGTATCGTTCAATGAAAAAGCTAGGTCAAAGCAGTGGGCCTTGTATGCAGCCACTTGTGTTAAATGGAAAATATATGAATACAAATACACTAATATAGAAATGTATATAGTTTTCCTAGCATATAAATTAACTATCTCTGGCAGGGACGTTCAAGAAACTGGTACCATTGGCTGCCTCCAGGAAGGTGAACAAAGGAACAAGGGTGGAGGGAGAATTTTGCTCGATGCCCTTTGTGGCCTTTTCAGTTTCCAGCCATGAGAATGTATCGACCGTATGAAACAATTAATCATGACCATTAAAAATGAATTTAAACTAAAGAACAAGATTCCTACCTAAAAATTAGCCAGCTTTTACACAGAATGTGCTTTGAGAGCTGCAGAGCTGCTTTCAGGGAGGACGTCCATCTGCCCTGATGAGCTCCCCCCACCTGTCCACTCCCCAACCCCCACTTGGCAGGGAGGCAGCAGCGAGTGGGGCCCCTGGTTCTTCCCCTTCACATTCCGTAAACCCAGGTGTAAAGTAGGACTGGGGATCAGTTTCTACAGTTTGGGTTGTTGCTATTAAAATTGATCTGTTTTCCTGGAAACCATCTAATACACAGAAAATATATAGTCAGTTCCACGGTGGCAAATAGCCTAAATCAGCCCACTCTGACTAAGGTCAGAATCCCAAGCCAGATAAAGTTGCCACTGAATACAGTTTCATGTGTCACCGGTGGGGGTTAACACCCCCCCCCCCGCCCATGCCCTTTGGGGGCCCAAAGCAGCCTGGTGAACCCAAGGAGGAGCTGGCCTCTGCTGGGGTGGGGTGGGGGGGAGCAGAAGGAGCCTCCTGAATTCTGCACTGTAACAAACCATTACTGGGACCCTGTGTCCAGCCCAGCACTGGGTGAGGCGCAGATGGAAGAGAGAAATGTGTAGAGGCCCTGCCTCCTCCTGCAGCTTGCAATCTAATCAGGGGGAGAAGAAAACCTCAGGGAAAGTTAAACACAAGAGCTGAATAATGAAAACTGGGAGTGCAAGAGACGTCACAAAGGAGAATGAGCTCCGGTGGGGGCTCTAGATGAGAAAGCAGAAGCTGAGGTTTCAGGGGAGGTGCAGGGACGGGGTGGGGTGGGGGAGCACAGCTACCCTGTCCGTCTGACACGTTTTACACACCATCCCCTCTCATTGTCCCAGCCGCCCAGGATGGGTTAGATAATATGCAGGGCCCAGTGCTAAATGAAAACGGGAGGCCCCTTACTTGGCAGGGATTTCAGGATGGCCGCAAGAGACCAAGAGAGCACTGAACCAAGCGCAGGTCCCTGCTGAGCGCAGGCAGAGTCTTGTGCAAATGCACGGGTCGCACACCCGTGAAGCTGGCTATGAGGACTGGGAGGCTTGACGGGGCTAAGAGAGACGCCTAAGCTCACCAAAGGGTGACTCAATGGAGGAACCAGGATTTGGGCCCAGGTGATGCCCACACCTCTTGCACAACACTTCACTTGAATAATAGTAATAGCTGACACTGAGCGCTCACTCCAAGCCAGCAGTTTTCTAAAACCAACCATGTTTCATTGCACAAAACCAATCTAAGTGCTATTATTATCATCCCCATTTGACAGATACGGAAATAAGCACAGAAAAGTTCAGTGGCTTTCCTGAGGTCACACAGCTAGTGAGTGGCAGGACTCGGGTTCAAATCCAGGCAGTCTGACAGCAAAGCCCGCTCTCACCACTCCACTCCATGGGGGAGGCTGGGAGGACTCCAAGGAGAAGGCAGTTTCCGGGAGCTGGAAGCAGCCCAGCTGACCAGAGTGGGTGTCTCAAATGTGGGAGCAAAGGGGGACAGGCCTGAAAAAGGCATTCCCATCACCAGTCTGGGACAACTCCAGAAGTTCTGCAGCATCACTGCAGGTGACCCCTGTGGGCTGGTGGGCAGATTTTATACTCTGGGCGGTTTTTATAGGCGTGTGAGCGCCCCTTGCCTTCATGGGTGGCCTCAGACTGACCGGGCAGCAGTTCACAGAGAGAGAAGGCAAAAATAATGGGAAACAGTAAGAGAAGCTTGAATGTGGACACCTTGCCTGGGCTTTTCGCCCAGGGGGACAGGCAGTGACTAACACCAGGAAGGAAACCCGCTCCCAGAGCCTCCCACTGGCTGCAGTCCCATCCAGCCCACAGGCGCCTGCGTGTCCTTGCCAGGCAGAGGGACTCTGGAGGGGGTTGGGAAGGGGGACAGGATTTGGTACTTGGCAGACTAGGAACAGGTGTTTTGATTATTTTGGGGAAACGCGGTTGATGGTGAAAGAGAGCATTTTAGTGGGAGGCATGGTGGAACCCCAGAAAAGCAAGAATTAGCCTGGCTCTCCAAGCTGGCTCCTTCTCATCTCAGTTCTTTGGGGGCACTGCGAGAAATGCTTTACCACATGACTCATTTCACTGTCCTAAACACCTTAGGAGATCAGCACTTTACTATTCCCATTTTACTGATGGAGAAACTGAGGCTCCGAAACAGTAGCCTGTCCAAGAACACCCAGACGATAAGAGCTGGGATCCAAACACAGAGCCAGTGCCTCAGCAGGTAACCACTACTGCTATTCCACTATGTGAGGCCACCTGATGTTTTCATTTCTGCATCTGAAGACAAGGTCTAAGTTGCTACACCACGCAGAATAGTGTTACCGATGAAATAAAACACGGTACGTGGTGTTCCTAGCACAGCATCTGGTACATAGTAAAGCACTCAAGAAATGAGCTGCACAGAAGAGCCCACGGAGGCAGCTGCTGAGAACTTCGCTTGGTGCCAGGCGTGTCCAACCTCCCATATGGGGTGTGAATCTGGTTGTAGCAGGTTGTATCATTTTATTTTATCTTAGACACCCAGAGTCTGGACCTTCAAGCTACAACACACAAATAAATGTGATGAGATGCAAATCAAGCTGTCCCCCAACAGGAAACCAACTATCCCTGACTATAGCTCTCTCCTTCTGGAGATCAAGGGGCTGGACTCTCTGAAGACAATCCAATGGTCGAGTCTGTCTCATTTATTGGTCACCACCAGTTCTCCCAAACAAACGAAGCCCTCGTCAATCAGTTATCACGGGAGAGGTGCCCCAGCGGCCCCCACACCCGATCCTGGGTGCCTTCCCTCTCTGTCCTTCCCCCAGGGCTGCTCCCTTATGGAGCCAGGGCCTCACTGGCTGATGTGGGTTGAATTGTGCCCCACCCCCCAAAAGACAGGTTCAAGTCCTCACCCCCAGTACCTATGAACAGGACCTTGTTTGGAAACGGGGCCTGTGCATGAGTGATCAAGTTAAGATGAGGGCCTACTGGATTAGAGTGGGCCTAAACCCAGTGACTGGTGTCCTTATAAGAAGAAGGGAAACTGGACACAGAGATACAGACCCAAGGAGAACGCCAGGTGATGGCGGAGGCGGAGAGTGGAGTGATGCATGTACAAGCCAAGGAGTGCCAGGGGCCGCTAGCAGCTGAGAAGAGGCAAGGAAGGATTCTTCCCTTGAGCCTTCAGAGGCCTGCTGACACCTTGACCCCAGACTTCTGGTCTCCAGGCCTATGAAATAATGGGTTCCTGTTGTTTTAAGCCCCATCCAATGTGGTACTTGGTCACAGAAGTCCTAGGCAACTAATACACAGGCCTTGATCCAAACCCACTCAGAAGCTTGGGGCTCGGTGACTGAGCCTATGAGAAGCAGCCACGTGACAACAGAATTTATTAGAACCACAGGAGTAGATACAGCTCTAAATAGTGTGATGAGGGACAGAAGGGCAGAGTGCTAACAAAATGTACATGCCTACAGGTACGCAGCAGGCAGCACACACAAAGCAGGCAGATGTAAGGAAACCACCAGTGCAGCCTGAGCACGATCAGCGGCAGAGTCTGGGAAGCAAGGGGGCCGGGGCGAAGGGGAGCACCTGCCCCGGCTCCAGCTGGAGGCCCCCACCCGGCCCAGCCCGCCACTGCTGTGGAGTTGCTGGAGGCCCATATATTCTGATGTTTCAAAAGAAGCTAAAAATCCTGACTTTCAGTGTGAAATGTCTTGATCTCTGGCTCAGTTGTCTGTAATACTGTGGGGCTTACCAAAAGTTTGGGGTTTCTGGCTCATGGGCCTCCTGCTTATAGAACCTATAATGTAAATTGTTGTCATCCTTTCCTGGGGTTACGCACTCTTTGAAAATGCAATGAATACAAATCAAAAGAAAAGACATGGGGTGAGAAGATATTTGCCGCTCATGTAACTGCAAAGGATTTATTTCTAGAATATGTTAAAAAAACAATAAAAATTCTATGAATCCATCCATAAAAAACATACAACTCAATAGAAAAATGGGCAATGGACTTGAACACTCTACAAAGTGGAAACCCTAATGGCCAATCAGAAGGTGCTCAACATCATTAATCACTGGAGAAATGCAAATTAAAACGTACCACCACCAATCACCCCTGCCACGCACAAGCAGACAGGCAAAAATTAGAACATCTGACAACATCAACATGGGGGAGGACATGGAGGAACTGGAACTCTCATCCATTGCTGCCAGGATTGTAAATTGATAGAAACGCCCTGGAAAAGAGTTTAGCGTTGCTCCCAGGTATTTTCCTTAGAGACACTCTTGCGTATGTATACGAGAATGTCCTCAGGGCATCGTTCATAAAGTTAAAACCTGGAGACAGCCCAAATATCCAAGACCTGGTGAACTGTAGTTGAGTCAGGTAACACAAGACTATACAGAAGGGAAAAAGAGCAAACCATAGCTTCACACGTCCCAGGGATGGATCTCAAAAATGCCGTGTGGTGCTAGATGGATCCCTTCAAGATCCTCTACAGAAAGAGTTGACGTAAGTGCTACAGTTGACTCACACACCCCCTGGGGAGAGGCATCTTCATCCCCACCAGAGAAGGGATATGTGGATGGGAGGTTCCAATGCTAAGAGAGAACCAAGCCAGTACCCTTAAAGAGGACTCTCCACAACTTCACGACCCCCACTGCCAATGGCAGCCCTTTCCCTCCTTTCCTAGAGCATTTCCAGTTCCTGCTCTCCCAGTTCCCAAAATCCCAGTACCCTCTCTGCCAGCTCCAGGGCAACAGCTTTGGCCAGTACCCCTAATTTCTGGGCCCTTGATAACCCAAAATAAAGCCAAGTCCTTTGGGAAAGAGAGAAGTTAGGAAACACCAGAAGGTAGCTAATTGCTTGTGTTACAAATAGTAAACTTGCTTTTTAAGCCTTAGGAGGATAATGATCTGTTTTTGGTGTATTAAAGCTTAATTGGTTAAGTGGGGGAATAAAAATCAACTTCAAAACAGGGGGAGCCTAGAAGCAGAAAGAACATCCTTGAGAAGCAACGTTGAGAGGTAGAAATGAGAAGACTTGCCATATGGCCTGGGAGAAGCCGCTTCCTCCTGCTGGGCCTCAGTTGCCCACCTGTCAGTGGAGGAGGTGGGCTTCTGGGAAATGCCAACGTCTTCTCCAGCTCCGACATCCCAGGGTTCTGATAACCACCTTCATTTCACTTTGTTCTGGAACCGTTGGTTCGTCTCCTCAGAATTTAGCCTGGAGCCTGGAGAATAAATGTCCAACTAATAAAGCTGTTGACTTGTGTACTTGTCCTATGTTTCTCACAGTACCTAGCACAGACCTGAGCTCTTTGCTGGTCCTCATGGTCCTCAATGTTGCTTTGCTCATCTATAAAATGGGGAGAATATGTACACTGCAGGGTCCATGTGAGAATAAGATAAAATATGTGAAAGCTCCTTGCCCAGTGCCTGGCACGTACTGGGTTCAATCTAGTTGGCTCTTACTTTTCCTGGTCCTTCTTCACTGGTCACTTTAAACAGGGCCTGTGTTCTGGCTGAACCCAACACCCCCACCCCACCCCACACACAGTCCCCCACCCACACACAGAGCAGCTGCGCCATCCCCAGAGCTCACCCCATCCCACAGGTTGGTTGAGATGGTTTGGGGCAGGCAGGCTCTGAGCCTGGCCACTTACTCTGGGTGGCCAAGAACTCCAGGAGGAGCAGGGATGCGCAGCCCCTCTCCCTCCCTGGGCCTGGAGAGCCTCTGTTTGTTGGATGGCTGAGTGATGGTCTTAGGTAGAACATACCTAAGTGTTCTAGTTTGCTAAGCTGCTCAAAGCAGCATAAAATGGGTTGGCTTTTAACAGTGGGTATTTATTAGTTGACAAACTTTGAGGCTGAGAAAAATGTTCAAAGCAAGGCATCATCAGGTGATGCTTTCTCCCCCAAGACTGGCAGCTGCCAATCCTGGGCCCCTCGGGCACACGGCGGCATCGGCTGGTCTCGCCCTACTCCTCCGGTTTTCTTGATTTCTTACTTCCATAGCTTTCTCTCTCTTTGAATTTCATCCTCTTATAAAGGACTCCAGTAAGAGGATTAGGACCCACCCTGAATGAGGTGGGTCACATCTTAAGTTAAGATCCTACTCATCAGAAGATCCTACTTACAATGGTCCACACCCACAGGAACGGGTTAACTGTAAGAACAACCTTCTCCCGGGTCCATGAAGCTTCAAACCATCACACTAGGCTCCACGCCTCCCTCCCTTGGGCGGAAGCCCGCAAGTGTTAGGTTGAAAAGTGAGAGCGAGCGTGGCTGGAGAGCGGCTCTTTTCATCGGGAGATCTGCAGTAGCTGTTAAGGAAGGTCAGAAGTTGGGGAGGGAGACAGGGAGAGAGAAACGATAGAGGAAGAGGAGAAAGGGGGAAAGGAGGTGTACACAGGGGGCTACATTAGCCTCACACATGGGGTGGCGTGAAGCAGCAGAAATGCATCCTCTTGCAGTCCTGGCAGCCAGAAGTCTGCAGTCAAGGCGTCTGCAGGCCACACTCCCTGGCTCCGGTGCTCGCGGCAATCCTTGGCGTTCCTGGCTTGTAGCTGGGTCACTCCAGCCTCTGCCTCTGCCTTCACGGGCCTTGCTCTGTGCCTCCGGGTGTGAATCTCCCTCCACTTTCTCTTAAGACATTGAGTTTAGGGCCCGCCCTAAATCCAGGATGATTTCATCTCAAGATACTTAACTAGTTGCATCTGCAAAGACCCCTTTTTTTTTTTTTTTAAGATTTTATTTTATTTTATTAATTTATTTATCCCCCCTTGCTGTTTGTGCTCGCTGTGTCCATTTGCTGTGCGTTTTTCTGTGTCTGCTTGTCTCTCTTTGTTGCATCGTCTTGCTGCGTCAGCTCACCACGTCACGCAGGCTGGCTTGCCTTCACCAGGAGGCCCCGGGAATCGAACCCGGGGCCTCCCATATGGTAAACAGGAGCCCTATCAATTGAGCCACAGCCGCTTCCCTGCAAAGACCCTATTTTGAGGTTCCAGGTGGACATGAATTTTGGGGGAACACTATTCAACCCAGTACAGGGAGGAAAGGGAGAGAGATGGAGGGAAGAAAAAAAGGAAGATGAAATGAGACGGGCGTAGAAGGAGAAAAAGCTAATTTAAGGTTCTGGGTGAATTGAGTAAATTTGAATTCTCAGTCAGCAGCTTGCCTTGGCCTCTCCCTTCAGATTTTGTCTGGATCAAGGCAGGCTGGGGTCAAGATAGTCCATGCTGGCCCCATGTTCGGCTGACTGATGTCTGGAGCTGCCCCCTGCTCTTCTCATCCCCGAGGAGAGTCACTCCCACCCCGGGGTCTCCTGACTGCCAAGGATGCAGGGAACCAAGGCTTGGGATGTGAACAGGTGTAGGCGAGGCACTGCCTCCCTGGACTGAAGGGAAGCTCTTGCTGGGCGACCCTCCCCACACAGGCCTCAGGGGGATAACTGTCCCCTGTCGCCAGCCTGGGGCACTGCACTGGCCCTTGATATTTCCCTACATCCCACCCATATCTTTGCAAAGAATTATTAAACTCCCCTCAAATGACCTAGTTTGAGTGACCCCTCTGCTTCCTGCTGGGACCCACCTGAAACAAACATATGGTTTGCAATCCTCAAGATGTCCCTGCCTCCAGGTTATCCCATTTCTAGGTAAGGATGCTGAAGCCAGAAGCTCAGAGAGGGGAAGTGACTTGCCCAAGGTTGCACAGCTGGTACATGGAGGAGCTGGGGTTAGAACCTACATCTGCTTGACTCCCAAATCTGTGACCTTTACATTACTCTGGTTTCCTAGTAAGAGAGACAGTGTGGTTCAGCAATGGTGGACCAGGCTGGGATTAGAAAGCACACAAGTTAGCACTGCCACTGCTTATCTGTGTTCTCCCCAAGCTGGGAACCTCAGAGGCTGCTGGGAAGGTCACCTTCCTCACCCCCACACCCACAGGTACAAAAGCCCTAGCAATTCCTTCCTCTTTCTTTGAAACGTCTTTGTGAAACCATCCCTCCATCCTCCATCTCCACTGCCAGTGCCCTGGATCAGGCCCTCCCCCAGGCTGGCTTCTGACCTCCATCTGCCTCACAACAGCAGGAGAGATCTTTCTATAATACCTACTTCATGATGACACTCCTCCTTCCCACTGCATATGGATAAAGTCCAAACTCCTTGGCATCAAAACCCATCCCAGCCTGGTCTATGCTACCCTCCCCCTAGCTGGCCTGCTTATCACCCCAGCCCCCTCTTGCCTCCTCCATCTTCCCTCTTCAGCCCCACCTCAGGGCCTTTGCACAGACCTCTTCCCCTCCTGGAATGCCCTTCTGAGTCCTTGGTTCCAGGAACACATCCACTAGTCTTTCAAGACCAAGTCAAAACAAGACTCGGGAAGACTTCATTTTTCACCACCGCCTCCCTGCCCCTGACACAGACAGAAACCGTCTCTCCCACTGTTGCCCCCCAAAACCTTTGTTCTTGCCTCTAGTACATCATTTTATTCTGCTGCCTCAAATCCCTAAGGGAATGAACTATGGCAATAAATCTACAACAAATCCTAACTCTCCTTACCTGGAGTTATTTTGCTATCATGCCGTTCTCCCTTGCCCTCCAATGAGTTTCTGAAGGGCAGGGCTTTAACTGAATTCTCTATATCCCCAGCCCCGAGCTCAGGGCCTGGTCCCCACAGAATTCAATAAATCCTCCTTGATGGAGCCACTGAAGGATGAAAGATCCCCGATTGCCTGAATGAGGGCTCTTCAGACCTGGCTCTGCAAAGAGTTGCTGTGTGGCCTTGGGCAAGTCCCTGAAAGTCTCTGTGTTCACTTCCTCTCTGGATCTGAGTATTAAGATCTGCCACTTGCTTATAAACATGTAACTACCCCTCTCCTCCCCTTCGTCACAGCCCGACCCCTTTCCCATGTGCTCGAGCACTTTATATTTTATATTTATCCAAAGCCTTCTTTATAATTCTCCCCCTTGAGTTTTCCTAAGTCCTTCTGCAGCTGATTTATTTACACTCAGAGGAGTGCTGGCCAGATCACAGAGAAGGCGCTGGCAGAGTCTGAGAGCTCCGAATGTGTGCCCATGTGAGTTGCCCATCCATAAAGAATTCTGGCTCTTAAGCAAGCACAATGGGCATGGGCACCCACAGGCTTAGCACCCACAGATCTGTGGCACCGTCCTGTCCAAGGACTCAGCAGCTATCAGAGGCCTGACTGTGGCTCCTGGACAGCACTCCACCTCGTCACAGAAATATCAGGTAGGATCTGGGGCAACGAGCATCATTCTCTCTCGCTTAGCTTTTCCCCGGCGGGCCTCCCCCACCTCCCCCAGCCTCTCAGTACATCTGCTGCTCCTCCGTGAGGCAGAATTCATCCAGAAGCAAAGATCTGTGAAATATTGGGCTGGTGTAAGACACCCCCTGGGAAAACCTGGCCTCCCCCGTCGCCTCATTATAGCAAGTTTTTCC
>JAQZBX010032571.1:11145-25891 GCA_029593785.1 Cabassous unicinctus
AGGAGCGGTGGGCTGTAAAATGCAATAGCGGGGGGTGGGGGGGGGGAATCCTCTAGTAACAGAGCCTCGTGGAGAGAAGCTCTCAGGGCCCTGAGGAGGCCTTTTGGGAGCTGGTCTGTGATGTTCCCACCACAGCCAGCCAGGCTCAGCCCCGGCCCAGGGAGCCAGGCCCGGAAGTCTGGGCCTCACTTTAAGACCTGCCCCTGCCTCCTTGCTGAGGACCCTTCAAGCCAAAAGGCAGACTTTCAGCCCCTCGTGCCTTCCATCACTGACCCCCAGGCTTCTTCCAGCCCACAGGCCACTGATGAGAGGGAGGTGGGGAGCCTGGACTCCCCGGGGGCAACAGCTCCTCGCCCCGGGGTCCTCGGTGAAAGCACCCAGCAGCCAGAGCTTTAGAACCTGCCTCCTTCCTCTGATTCCAAGATTAGCAGCCTGAAAACCAGGCTCTTCCACCTGCTCTAACTCCTCTGAGCAGCCAGGGTTAGGCGGCCCTGCTGGGGAGGTGCCAGGACCCCTGAGTTTAGGGCCTCTGGCTCTGCCCCTTCCTTGCTGCATGACCAGGTCCCCCCGCCCCGTGGGAGTCCCCTTCTCTGAAAAATGAAAGAGCTGGGTGAGATGATCATTTTAGGGGCTTTGAGGTAAGTAGGGCGAGCGGTTTTACACCTGCTTTCTCTTCACTGGAATTTAAGTTCCCAGAGGGGGCCCTGCATCCCCTGCTGTTTGCCCAGCACCTGGGGTAGTCCTGCCACCTGGGAGCCACTCAAAAAACACTTGACGTCCGAATTCTGTAGAGCAGCAAAATGATGGCCTAAAGGTTAAGGGATTGTCAGAGGTTCCAGAGCAACGTGGAGACCCAGCTCTGGAGAGTCCTAGTCCAGTGTCCTCCGCCCCCCTCACGCTACCCTCTCCCCACCCCCTTCACTCCCAACACAAGTCCCTCCCTCTTCTTGCTGGCAGGAAGGCACATGCCTGGGGCTGGCCGCTCCACCCTCAGGTTAGCCAGCAGAGTCCCCAGGTTTCCTGCCTCCGGCGTCCTGTCAGGAGAAGTAGGGTCTCAGGCCCGTGGGCTGTGGCCTCACGTCTGAGAGGCACAAGCCTACACGTGGGTGGGCCTCTCTAAGCTCTGGTTGCCGCAGAAGCAGAGAAGCAAATGGGCAGTTTCTAGAAACCAATATTTGCCTGTCGTGGATCAGAACAGGTATAAAGAGACTAAAGAGATCTCTGGCCAAAGGAGGTTATGAGGTGAGGGACCTGACTGCTGCCCCAAGGGCGCTGGGGCAGCTGCAGGGGCTAAAGGAGGGAACAGGAGCGGGCAGTGTCCTCCAGACCAGGCCGCCCTTCTGCCCCTCCCACCATCATCCCCCCACAGCCTCACGGCACCCAGGCTTCCCGACCATCGCTTGGCAGGGTATGCTCAAACCCTCTCTCCAGTCCAGGCCTCTCTCCTGAGCTCCACGCCTGCTCATTAGATACCTGCTCCTACCCCTGCCCACAATGTGTAAGAGATCAGACCTGACACCGTCACCTGGACCTCGTCCTCCTGGGCTCAAGACTGACCTTTGCACAGTTGCCACAGGCACCTCCCTCGCTCCCGTCTGCTGGAAGCCCTGTGGGTCCTGTTGCCTTGTCACCCTTCTGACCTCCATGCTGCCATTACCTTCTCTTGGCCTCCAGCTTCTCTCTCCTGGACAACTTCTGGTCAAGGCCTCCTTTGGGGTCTCCAGTCTGACTCTCTCGGCAATGAGGGGCCAAGGGCAGACGTCCCCTGAGAGCCCCTTATGAGGGGGACAAGAACATGGACGACAGCTGAGGCCAGATGGCCAGGGAGCAGAGGAGGACATGAGGTGGAAGGGGCATGAGACTGGAGCTAGAGAGGAGGCCATGGGGCCGGGGGAGGAGCCCTCAGGAGCCCACGTGGACAGCCACCCGTGGGGTGCCCACTGAGGAGAAGCGGCTCCGAGTGACAGGCTGAGTGACTCCCAACCCAGAGCCCAGACAGCTTCTTGGCCAAAGCGCCCAGTTGCTCACGGCACGTGGGAAGGATGAGCAGTTACCATTTCCTGAGCACCTGCAAGGTCGGGCACTGTAAGGACACGGAGGCTCAGAGGGGTTCAGAACTCGCCAAGTTCAGACAGTCACTGCCAAAGGCAGGATTCAGAGCCAGGTTTCTCTCACTGTCACCAAATTGCATTTGAAGCAATGACTTAACCTGTGTCTCAGTTTCTTCAACTTCAAAAATAGGGAAGATGATGATGATGATCCGACCATCTCAAGGCAGTTGTGGGGATTAAATGAGATGATGTATGTGCAAGCCGATGTCAAGAGCATGAAAGTAAGATGGTATGTGAGAGACCCGAGATCCTAGCCCCAGTCTGTGGGTCTCAAAGTGTTTTACCCGACACTACGCTTCTATCCTCACCACTATCTTTTCTGCAAACAACACTGTAGGGCGAAAATGGGGGACACCTGGGAATTGAGATTCCTGACTTCCTGCACTTACTGTCTAGGAGAGTGCTAGCTCAGAAATAAAAACTGGAAGCAGCACCAGCCCTGAAATCAGCATGAAAAAGGGCTGGGCACAGGGCCTTTCCTTGGGTTTCCATACACTACACCTGTGTTTGAGACTCTGCAGACCACTGGGCTTAGCCCAGTTTGAGACAATCTGTACCTGCCACTGCTCTTGGGGAGGATGGTCCAGGGCACACCTGAGGCCTGGAAACCAGGTTGTGATTTTCACAAACCACAGAACGAGGAAGGGTGCTGCTTCATCAGGAAGGTGCAGTCTGGTCTTCATCATAATCATTTCTTTCGTGACTGTCTGAAGTTCTGCTGGTGCCTACACCATAGTTTAATGTGCTGCAACAAGGAAAATGCTTATGACAGGACAGTGAGGGAATAGAGCAGACGGCAGAGTGGTGCTTCACCCTTGCTGCACCCACTTAATGTCAGCCCACTCGCCAGAGGGAACTGGCCAACACAAGTCGTTTTATGGGGTATTTCTTTCCTTCAATGTTCTTTAAAGCTGTTGCTGCTCTGTGACTTTGTTCTGTTTCAAGGTGTGTTTGGGGCCCTCCCAAAGTCAGAGCAACCTTCTGGCCTCCTTTGCAAACTCTGAAAGTAACTTTTGGGAAGGAGATGAACAGGGGGCAGGAGCTGCGTTTCAGTAGAGAAGCAGCTGAGGAGATGAGTGAATAAATGCATAAATTGGCGAGAACTCCTCCACCTCCTGTTGGCACCCGGTGAGCTGGTGGGAAGCTAAGATCCTGAAGCAGAGGCAGGCAGGCGGCTGGCTGCGTCACTAACCAGGCTCCATGGGTGTCATGGCACAGATATCCACGGGCCCAAACTTGTCCCTGAAGGGTTTGATCTGCCGAGTGACAGAGTGCAGGAGGGCAGCGCCTAATTGCTTTCACTTAAAAACCCTGATTTCACTAAATACTGAAGGAATCTTCCACAATTCCCAAACTACTCCAATGGCTCAGGGAGAGGAAGGGGATATTCCTTCAGGGAATAAGATCATATTCCCACAGGGGTTCCTTCTGGACTCTGGAAGGGGAGGGGGTAGCCTCCTCATTCAAGACCTGCCCCTGTGGAAGAGGTTGAGGGGTCCAAGAAAGGAGCAGGTCTCCTCTGTGACCAGATAACCTGGGCCTACATCCTAACTCCCACAAGTCAGGGGATCTCTCTGAGCTTCAGTGTTCTCATCTGAAAAATGGGACTGCTAGTCCCTGCTGGGCCCGCCTCCCAGGATCCTTGAGTGGCTATCATATATGAGCCTGGGGGCAAAAAAGCTGTGGGTCTCATTCCTATGCAACTGGCAGGACTGTTCACCAAAATTTGCAAAGTTTGCAAAGTTTATGAAATCTGCACCAGCCAAATGCATGTAGCTACAGAGTCAAGCTTGTCTCCCCCCCACTGAGGAGGTGTCCTGGCAAGGGCTGCAGGCAATCTGGGCTGAGAAAGATAACAGAGACTTTTTTGGAAAGGACTAAACATCAATCACCAAAAATGTTTAAAGAAGGAGAAGAAGAAGGAGAGGAAGAGGGAGAGGGAGAGGGAGAAAGAGAAAGAGAAGGGGTCATTGAAAGCAAGTCTTCTGTGCCATGTACTTGATAGGCAGTATCTTTTGGAATCCTCACCAAAAGATGAGAGAACTTAGGCCTTTTGCAAATGGGAACATGGAAGCACAGAGAGGTTAAGTAACTAACTGCAGGTCACACAGCTGGGATGGGATTCCAGGACTTTGCAGGTCACACCCTCCACTACTAAGCAAATTGCCTCTCTGGCCCCCAGGGAAGATGTTCCTGGGGGTGCTTTTTCTCTTCAATCAAAGGATGAAGATCAAGGAGGCTTTGGGGTGGTTACCATTACTGTATCAGTTAGCTATTGCTGCATAACAACCCAAAACCTAGTGGCTTAAAGCAATAATCATTTATTATTGCTCACAATCTACATGTTGGCTGAGGGATTCTTTTAGTCCCCAGCTGGTCTCACTCATGCATCTCTGGTGAGCTGCAGGATGGTAAGTTGCCTGGGTGTGGGCTGGTCTGGGATGCGCTGACTCTTCTCGATGTGTCTCTTGCATCCCTCCAGTAAACTAGTCCAGGCACATTCTCATGATGAAGGCAGAGGACCAGGAGAGGCATGGAAATGCACACGTGCTTTACAATGTGTCTGAATTCATCCTCAGCACAGCCCTGAGAGGTTGGGACCATGAGTCCCTATAACAGGTGAAGAGAATGAAGCTGACAGATATTAACAAAGCTATAAAGTGGTCGAGTCTGGTCACTCATTCATCCAACAAACACTTAACCAATGCTCCCACGGTGCCAAGCACAGTGCAAGGGGCTGGGGCTAGAGAGCTGATCGACTCTTGGTAGCTGAAAAGCCCAAATCATCTGCTTCTGGGGCCAGAGCTGTTTTGCTGAGAGTACCTTCCCTGTGGGCAGAGCTGAACCCTTTGCAAAGCCCTCTCCCATTCACACCGCCATTTAATCCCCCACCCCAGGCCTGGGAGATGGGCAGGGCAGGCACATTTCCTCCCTTTTACAAACAAGGACACTGAAGCCCAGAGAAGCTGGTCGACTTGTCTGAGGACACACAGCAAGTGAATGGTAGAGTCTGGACTAAAACCTGGGTCTTCTGAAATCTCCATGGGTTCTTTCCACAATACTAGCCTCCTGATTAGTCTACTACAGATTCTTCCAAGAAGTACTATCTTCTCTGCCCCCTCCCACCACCCCCATTCCTACTCCTGGCCTTTTCTCAGCCACCACCCCCATCCTCCCTCCTCACGCCAGTATTCTGTGCACCTCTCTGCCCTCCACCCTTTGCAAGCTCTCCATGCACTGGCGAGCAGCCCTGCCAGAGAGGGGAAGCACTCCCATGGAACGGGTTAAAATTCCCAGAGTCTCTTATAAATATTTCATGAAAAAGATCTGCCAAGATAACCTCAGACTGTTGATATCGACTTTATTGCACCTGCACATTTTAATTGGTCCAAGAGAGCTGGCCCATAATTGGTGCCTGGAAATCGGCACAAACCTGACTTGGTTGTAAAACGGAAGACTGACTGGGCTCTCCAGAGAATTTGGCGTTTTAACTCCGACGTGGCCGAGGATGGGAAAGAGCGTGTGAGAATCAGAGAGGGAGAGGGCCCGTCCCACCCCGTTGTGCCACGTCCCCTGAGGCCAGTCCAAGCTGCTAGTCTGTTTAGCTCAGGGGGTGGAATGGTGGTGGGGTCGGGGAGTGGGGTCTGGGGGCAGGAGCACAGGCTTCAGAGCAGGAAGCCTTAACCTCTTCTGGACCTCTTTGACCATCTGCAGACCCTCTCTCAAAACAACGTTTTTAAATGCATAGACTATGCATGATACAGAGCAAGGCAATTATATGTAAAAACAGTTATCAAAAAATTTAAACTATGATATAGCAATATATATGCTTCTTTATTAATGCATTAAATTATGAGGTCTAACATCAGCTCTAATAACTACAGCAATTTCAACGTAGTGATGAACCATCAATGATATTTCAAGATACCTGCCATGACTATAGCATGACAGGAAAATATGTGTTTCTAGAGCTGACAGTCACAGGTGCTGCTAATGTAACTGTAGAGAGTTGCTGCCATTCACACCCGAAGGAAATGCTAAATTTGTTAGAGGTGAGTGGGCATAAAATTGTACTTTTTGCCCTTCCACGCTCACAAATTCCAGCTTATGGACCAGGCCTCCGAGCCTGGCAGAGCTGGGCTCTAGTCCAGCTCTGATAGTTACTAGCGGGGTGGCTTTGGCCTCCCCTGGCCTTAGTTTTTTCATGGGCAAAGTGGGCTTTGAAGGTGGGCTGAGCTGGATTTGAAAGCTGCCCTGCCACTCAAGCGTCCCCTTGGAAAAGTGACCCGGCCTTGCCAAGCCGCGGTTGACTGGCTGGAGGATGGGGAGCCTGACAGCACCTTCCTCCTGTGCTGTTCCAAGGCCGGGATGACAATGCAGGCAAAGTGTCCGGCAGAGGGCTCAATGGGGTTAACCCACTGTCACCCCCAGGAGGAACATGGCCCCTGGCAGCCTGCCCAGCCTGCCCAGCGTGGCAGGCAGAGGTGAAGGCCCAGACGGCAAATGCTCAGTAAGGGTGTATCTTCCCTCCCGGCCCGTTGCCTCCCACCAGCTCCCTGGACTTCGGGACACACCGGTCTCCAGCCTGGGGCTGCTCCAGGGCCCTTCCAAATTGACACCCACAAAACAGCTGCGGTGGGGAAGCCAGGCACAGGCCCAAGTGGTGATGGGCATGTCTCTGCCTCAGGTGGACGTGCCACCTTGAGGATCATCAGTAAGTTTCCGGCTCTCACGCAGAGTGCTACGGTGTCACTGCCTCTCTCAGTGCCCATGTCTGCTGAGGGGCCCCGTGCAGGCATAAGGCCCCTTTGGGCTCTGGAAGTGGTGGGGAGGAGTGTGCCGCACGGTTGGCGTCGAAGGTGACAGCACATGAGCCTGGAGCAGCGATTGGGGGCTTCTGGGTGGCTTTGGTCCCACTGACTCCCTCTGGGCGTCTAGACACGGAAAGCAGAGGGGCATTTCCTGTTTTGGAGTGTCAGAAAAAGGTTGCCATGACGACCTCCCTGCTCTGATTCCCTGCTCTGAAGCCCACCCTGTCCTTGACTGGCAGCTGCAGAGTCAACCGGAGGCAAGCAGCAGCCCCTCCACCATCCTCTGCTTGTAAGCGCAAAGGTGTCTGCAGCCTTCTCTGGAAAGCAGCAATCCCCCCAACCCTGGGGAGCCCTTCTGCTTCCCAGGAGACCCCCCTTCCTCGGACACTTCCTGTGGTGCCCTAGGGAGAACCCTCATCCCATTTTGGAGGCAGGTAGAGTCTATTAGTGCAAAGTGAGCAGAGAGGCGGTGCCTCAGGGGAGTTGAGGCCATGGGGAGGGAGCTGCAGGGGCTGGCAGGGAGCACGTTCTGCACGGCCAGGCTGGTGGAGGAGTGGGTGGGGGGCGGAGGGCTGGGTGGCTAGGGAAATAGGGGCTGATGGCGCTTCCGATGACAGAGTGCCTTACCACCACCCCAGCTCCCTCCAGGGCTCTGGGGCTTTGCAGGAGAGACCAATAAGCCCTGGATGCCTGCTAAGTGCCAGGCACTGTACCTTACTTTATGGACACAGCCCCAATGTCACAACGATTCTTTGAGTTGGGGAGGGGGCTGAGCCCCATTTTATAAGAAAGAAACTGCAGCTCAGAGAGGTTAAGTGATTTGCTTAGGACCACAGAGTTAGGACGTGGCAGTGCAGAATTCAAACTCAGGCTTGCCTGACGCTTGAGGGCCCTGTGGAACCATCGAGTCCTGCTCCCCACCTGACCTCAGAAGCCTACCTACCGGTGAGGGAGACGCGTCTTTGTGCCAGGCACTGCTCTGGGCTTCACAGGTATCACACCTGCTCGGATCTCCGTGGGTCCAGTTTACTGAAGTGGAAACATAAGCTTGGTGAAGTTAGCTCACAGCTAGTAAGGAGCAGGAATTTAACCTGGGTTTATCCATCTCCAAAGATAATGATCTGAGTTCAATTGAGCACCTACTCGGTGCCCTGCCTTGATCTGGGGGTGGGGGAAGGCTACATCAGAGAACAAAACCAAGACCCACCCTCCAAAGCTTATCCTCTACTTAGGGCGGAGGGGTACGTGAAGTTCCTCAGAACATTCTGGGGCTTATTCTCTACTGGGGAGGAAACAGACAAAAACAATAGACAACAAGTAATCACCTAGCATATTAGAAGGTGATACTTGCTAAGAGAAAAGAAACACTAGAGCAGGGTTAAGGGGACTGGGGGAGCCAGGGGTGGGGTGGCAGAGGGACAGGTATTAAAGGGACAAGGGAGGCCCCAGTGAGAAAGTGACATTTCAGCAAAGGAAGTGCAGGAGTGAGCCAGGGAACAGCAGTGCCTGGTGCTTATAAATAATAGGTGCTTAATAACTATCTGCTGAAAGGATGATCTAATAAGGGGCCCCCCATGTAGGCGGTAATTGGGATACTGTCCATAAATAAGAGCAGCGGCCAGGCCCGAGCACGCAGTATGTGCCCACGTGCCACTCATCATTTGCAGACTTTCCTTCCGTGGCTTACTCTTTCCTCATGGTGCGGGTGGACACACTGGCGCTCAGTAACCGTTTGACTTAGAGATGGAAAGAACGCAGGCATGAACGGATGCCTACCTAGTGCGGTGCCTGGCAGGAAATGGGCCCTGGACGTGGGCTCCTCCCCCGAGATGACTCAGTTCTGCACTCCCTGGGGCTTCTGACTTTTCCGTAAGGGAGAAAACTGCCAACCACAGATATCAGCGCTGGACAGAGACCTGTGGGCAGGCCAGGCGGTCTGGGGGGACTGTGGCTTTGTGGCTGGGAGCTAACCAAGGGGCTGGGCCTCTGGCACTACAAGGAGCACCTGGGGACCCAGGTGCAGGGCATCTCAGCACAGCCTGGATCACTGTTTGCTAAGAGGCCAGCAGAGATGGGATTTGGAGTGGGGTGGGGGGGTTGGAACATTATCTGTGAACTTGGCTTGCAGGGGAAATCCTGACAGTGCTGCAAAAGTAAACTGTACTTTCCTATAATTAGATACATATTTATTTTAAAAGGTTATAATTTCCTACTGGTTTGCTGCTTGATAAATACAGAGTTGATTTTTTTTTTCCTTAACTGTAGCTCAGGAAAAACAAACCCAGGTTTGGACATGAATAGGGATGTCATGATGATCCCGGGCAGTGGGCTTTCTCCAAACCCCATGCCAAAGCAGGATGGGATGCAGCTGGAGTAAGGCTGGGCTGCATGATATGCAAGGGGCATGCAAAAAAGTGAGAAAAGAAGGCCTTCTGAGCACTGGTTATACCTCGAGTGATGTGGCCACTGCCCTGCAATTCCCTCCTCCATGAGTCGATCAGGTGCCACCCTCTGTCTGGAATACACTTCCTCCTCCGTAACTGCATGTCTAAATCCTACTTAACAGTGTTTGGCTGAAAGGCCACCTCCTCCAGGAAGTCACCCTGGGTTTCCTGGCTGGCAAGAGCTCTCTTTACTCTAAACTGCCACAGCCCACTCTCAACTCCTTGCAGGCAGTCCTGCCATGCACTCTGGTTACTTGGATTCTGGCCGTCTCTCTCCTGTGGATGGCTGTAGCACAGCGCCCACACAGGATAGGTGCCCAATAAACATTTATTGTTGAGTGAATGATTGGATGGACGGTCAGACCCTGGAGAGGAGGCTCCACATCTGGCTGGTCTTTATGTCCTCAAATTGCCTAATAAGGACCAAGACACTGTCCTGGCTCATGTCCCTGTGGCCTCCAGTCTGGATCACCACAATAGACTCCCAACTGGTCTCCCTGCCTCCACTCTTGTCTCCTAGCCACTTCCTCAAGCTTTGTCAAACTTGGGTCATTCTAATCTGGTTGGGACTTTCCAATCCCTGGACCTTTGCCCGTGTTGTGCCCTTGGCCTGGAGTGTCCCCCCTGCCCTTGTCGACAGCAACTTACATACTTCAAGCTTGAACTCCAGTGCTGGCTTCTTGCTAGCTTTGCTGAGCCATCGCCCACCCCTCTTCCTGGTGCTCACGTTGGCTTCCCTCTCTAGGCTCCCGCTGCACTTTCCATGCATACTGTCTCCATGACATCTCTCGTCACCCTCAATTACAGTTATCTGTGTACTTGCCTGTCTTCCCTGCTGGACTGTTAGTCTCTTGAGATGAAAGACCCTTTATTTCTCACCTCCATGACCTGGTGCCTGGCCAACAGAGGCGGCTCTGGTGGATGTTGGAAGAACGAATGAGTGGGTGCTTGGAAATCAGGGCCGAGTGGTGAGGAGGAACAGCCCACCCTTCTCTTAGGGTATTTGTTAGATGTGTTCACATCTGCCCGACTCCCTTCCAGGGTCCAGGGCCCCAAATGAATTGGAGGCTTGTGGGGAAACCCAAAGCAGAACAGAGGAAAGAAAGTAGCTCATCCAAGGTCACACAACCCAAGATTAGACTGTGCCTCAGGTCTGTTTACTAAACAAGGTTTTTTAACAGTAGGGCTAGAATTGGGGAATCTTTGGAGAGATTTGGAGGGAAGGAAGGAGGGAGAAACCTAAGCACCTCGACAAGAGACTTAGGGTATACCTACTACATGTTGGGCCCTGGGCCAGCTGTTTTGATACTTTATCTGGAATCCTCAGCACAGCCCTAGGAGGTAGGTACTATTTACAGATGAAGAAACTGAGGCTCAGTTGCCCAGAATCCCACAGCTGGTAGAGCTGAAATTTGAACCCAGGCCTGCCTGGCCCAAAGGCTTCAACCTTTCTACTATATCACTACAGTTCCTCCTCCAGTGGAGGGAACCAGAACCCAGGTCAGGCCTTGGCCTCAGAGGTGGCCAATCCAGAAGGGCAGCCAATCCTGTGTTTTCTCTGGGACCCACAGAACATTCTTTTCTTCTAAGTGGAGCAGTCAAGGCGAGACGGGAGGAGGATAAGGAGCCAGGATGGGGCTTTGGACTTGGGGGATCACAGAACAGTGTGATGGGGCTAACACAAGAGGTGTGAGTGGGGTGGACTGCCCAGGGCAGGGAGGTGAGCACTGTGCAGGGTGCAGACAACAGTCTGAGCAGGGGCCCACTCCCGGGCCTCATGCTGAGAGGGACGTTGCCTAGTGAGGGGCTGTGAGTCATGCATGTGAAGGATGGTTGGAGGAGCTGGGAGGGTTTTAGCCCAGAGAAGACACAGCGGGAAATGAGAACTGTCATCAGTACCTCAAGGGCTCTCCAGTGGATGAGCAATTAGACAGATTCCTTCTGGTTCTGAGAGCTGGAGTGAGGACTAGCAGCTGGAAGGTACAGCAAGACAGACTTTATATTTCTCCTCTTAAAATACAAGAGGCGGCCTTGGAGGGTGGGGCATTCAAGTGAGATGGTGAAAGGTGACTCTGCTTGAAATGATGGGTTGGACCAGGTGCCTCACCTCGGAGAGATGAGAATGTCTGGCCCCCATTGACACTCATAACTCCATTCTTGTTCTGAAATTTTCTATGGCAACGTATTAATTACTTGCTAAAATTTCAGACGCCCTGGCTTCTGAATGAGGAATTTCCCCCTGATGGTAGAGTCTGGGAATCTGCATTCTAAGGTGATTTTGCTATGCAGCCAGGTTTGAGAATCACAGTTTATGGAGTTATGGGAAACAGTAAAGTCCCTATCCCTTCCCTCCAGCCCTCTCATCCCGCACATTACAGAGATGCTCTGTGCCTCTCTCAGCCCCTCAGCCCCAGCCCCAGGCCCAGTCCTGCACTGAGCGAGGCTACAGGTTACCCCTGGTGGCTGGTCCATTTCCATCATGATCCCCTGGGGTCCTGGGAACCAAAAGTCTTGATATCTTCTGGGCCTGGAACACCAGGAAAGGCCAAGGGAGACATTCCTGAGGCCTGGGAGGTTTCTCTGGTGTGTCTGCCAATAGCAGGGAGATGGGCTGAGGCAGTCTAGAGGAAACACACAAGGCCAAGCTCTCTGGGCACCAGCAGCTGCCCAGCAGACAGGAAGCACAGAGAATGTGAAAACCCACTCTGCCAAAGCCGTGTCCCCCTGCTCTGAAGTCAGCTTCAGAAACGTGGTGTGCTGGCAGGAGGGGAGCATACATGAAGTTCCTCAGAACATTCTGGGGAAATGCAGAATGAGGCTAAGCCAGAACCCCATAACTGGGGAGCCAGGGGTGGGCCATGACAGCTGATTGAGAGAATATGTCTTAACCTGTCTGGACGCAGGAAGGCATGCTAAAAGTGGGAGTGGGAGGGTGGGGGCGGGAGCCTCTGGAGAGTTTGGAAAAACTAAGAGACAGAGACCCACAGAGACCCTCGATTTGGTGGCTCCCAAACTGCCACCAGAACCAAGGTGAGGAAGGTTCAGGAAGAATGGTCCCGAGCCTTCAAGATCAGAGACTCCTGATCCAAAAGGAGCCTAGAGGAGTCATCCAGTCCAGACTGGACAGCTGGCAGCCCAAGCCAGAGGGAACCTTGTATTGGGAACATTTGCAAAGAAGATCAGGGAGGGAATGACGATGCTCCGATGACCATGGGTACTTCCTGGGTGCCAGGCAGTGAGCTGAGAGCTTCCCGTGCACCATTTCATTGACTTCACAACAATCATGTGAAGCACGTACTATTATTATCTCAAATTACAGGCCAGGAAACTATGGTTCTGGCAAAGTAACTTACTACAGAAGTAGAAAGTGGTGGAGCTGAAATTCAGTCCCAGATCTGCCTGATTCTGAAGCCCCTTTTCTTAACCACCAAGGAAGGAGGGGAGAAATAGGGGTGGAAGGGAAGATACACAATCCTGCCAGTTTATGAATAAGGAAGCAGACCCAGAAAGGACAAAGAACTTTCCTGGGACCACCTGGCTGTCAATGTGGATTGCAGGTGGAAAAGGGGAAGGCGGATGCTGGTGCAGGGGCTGAAGGCTGCAGAGCTGCACTGGAGTGAGCAGGTAAATAACTGAGGACAGTCCCCTGGAGAAGGACTTTTGCTAAATAAATCTCTCTCCTAACAATCTTGGAATTCCTCCTTTGGAATCTGTTCTCTCCTGGATTTCTCCTTAAGGTACCAGCACCGCAGGGAGGAATGGCAGATTGAGGTCTAACTCCAACATCTTCAGTGCATTTATCTGGTGACTTTTGGAGGGAATGTTTCTGGCACTTGGAAGTGAAAAAAAAAAATGGCCTGAATTCAAGCTACCCTCTTAGGGTGGGTTAGGCAATAGGTCTGAGGAGGATCCCCAAAGAGGGCAGGCCTGGGGGAGCAGGAGAGGGCTGAGAGCTGCTACTAGATACACCTCCAGGAATCCCCTAGGCATGGTGGATCAGAGCTTCCCAAACCAAACATACCAATTTTCCTCCCCACACCTGGTCCTCCCGCTTCCACTGGCTCTCATCCTTCCCCATCCTTTCAGCACCCATGTCCTCCCAATCCTACCCCCTAAACACACCTTGAATTTTCTACTTCTCTTACCTCCACTGCTACCACCCTAGGCCAAGCCATCATCTCTCACCTGGACTAATGCTCCTGCCCCCCACCTGGTCTCCCTACTTCACCTCTTGCCTCCCAACTGTCCATTCTTTACTCGGAAGCTCAAGTCATCTTTTAAATAAAATGCAAATCTGGTCAGGTTCCTCCCCTCCTAAACCCCTTTCCATAACTCCGCCCTTGCCTTCAGGATAAAGTCCAAACTGCTAAGTAGGATTTATTAGCCCTTCCATGATGTGACAGTTACTGCCCAATCCCACCTGCTGCCACTGTCCCTCAGGACAGCCTCCATGAATGACAGCCATCTATGCTTCTTGGGGCTCCCTCCCTGAGAACTGCTCTACCACACCTCCCTGGCTTTGCATATGCTATTCCATCCTGAACTGTCCCCCTCCTCAATGCCTTGTCATTCTCTGGAATTCATCCTCCAAGATGGGGGCCAGGCATCACCCCTCGGGGAAGTCTTTCCCGCTCTGCCCAGCCCCACCTCCGGGCTGATGCTCAAAGCAGTCTGAACATCTCCACTGTTTTAATTCTGTGTTCATTTGTCCCTATCTGCTAGACTGTGAGCACGTGAGCCCCTTAAGCAAGGAGAGGGATTGTACCTTTCTCAGCACCAGCGACTAGCTCTGGGCTGCCACATAATTAGAGCTTGATGAGTATCTCTGGACTAAAGGCAGGTGTATAAGTAACCATAAAGCCAGGTCGCTGGTGATGAGGGATGAGATTATAATCAGAGGTAGGAGGAAGAGAGAATGGATTGTCTTTTTGGAGGTGGGGACATTGGAGAGGGGTCCTAGGCATGGATAGTGTTTCAACAGCAGAGATGGGGAAGGACAAGAGCTGGCTTGAGGACTCTGTCAACCTCTTGCATAAATATACAGGTGCTGCTGTTATCACAGGGCTCAGAAGCAGGTCTGACACCTGGCTTTAACATCCAGTCCACTCGGTACTCTGACATTGGGGAATTACAACTCCAAAGATCCTTCCAGCTGTAGTGTGAGATCCCAGGATTCCCAGGGCAGACTGCCTTTGCTTCAGAAGAAATAAAACTGGACTTTTAAATATCTTGCTCAGATTCTCTATGTTGCTGATGAACATTCCTTTATTTGCCTGCAGCTTGGTCCTATGCAAGCAGTGACCCTTTCCCCTTCTTTCATTTTGTCCTCTGTAGGCCCAAGGCCTGCAAGGAGCTGGAAAGGAACCAGAGCCTGGGGGTG
>JAQZBX010032572.1:0-25792 GCA_029593785.1 Cabassous unicinctus
TCAGTTAAGGAAACTTTGGGCACATCGGGTTCCTTGGAAAATGCTTTCAATATTTCTAGCAGTCCTTTTGTACACTGAAAGGATCTCCTCTAATACCTTAGGCCTTTCTAAGGTCTTAACAAAAACTCATACTTTGGTTTCAGTCTATAGCTCAAGACAATGTCTTCCTAGCTGAGCTTAGAATTGGTCTTTTTCTCAAGGCTGTATTTTAGTGATGACTCCTGTGATTTGAAGAGAAAAAGTTTCATTTTTCAACAGCAATTTCTTGGATCTCTATATTCCCTCCCAGTTCTGCTTGCAAACTGACCAGTTCTTTTATCAGCTCATCTCTTTGTTCTGGTACTTTATCAAACACAACTAGTAGCAGCTAGTTCACGCTGTCAACAGTCTGCTTCAAAACTTTGTCAATCAATGCAACCAGTTCATTAGGTACGTTATCTATCTTTCAAGTAATCACTGGCAACAGTTTTACCAAATGTTTTAACACTACATAACAAAGGGCATCATTTTCCAGCTTCTGGAATAGTTTCTTGATTGCCTGGTGCCTAATTCCAAACATACTTTTATGTTATTGTTACAGCAGCAGCCCACTTCTAGTTATAAATTTCTGTATTAGTTAGCTTTTGCTGTGTAACAAACCACCCAAAACTCAGTGTTTAACAAAAATAAGCATTTGTGTTCAAGCTCACTGGCCTGCATGCCAGCTGTTGTTCAGCTGGTCTCAGCTGAGTTCTCTGGGCAGCTTGCTTCAGGCAGTGGGCTGGTTGGGTTTGGTTCCAGCTTGTGGGCTTGGCTCAGGTAAGCTTAGGTGCTTGTTGTTTTAGGTTCAAGGTTGAAGGAGCAATAACTAAGAGAAGGAAATTCTTCTCGTGGTAGATTACTGGAGCACAAGAGGGCAAGACCCTCTGCACAAGCACAGTTCAAGATTCACATATTTACTAATACCCCATTGGCCAGAGCATGTCATATGGCCAAACCCAAAGTCAAGGGGCAGAGAAACATATACGATGCATCCCATGAAGTCAGAATAAGGGTGTGGATGTATTATACTACCACAGGAAACTAAAGCATTGGAGTCACTAATTCTTAATAATTTATTGTAAATGCCTATATTTTTGCTTGATTTTCTTATTTAAAGAGAAAAATTAGTGAAATTTTTTTTATTCATAGAAAAGAATAAAAATTACTTGAAATGCTCCCCACACACATGTAACTACTGCATATGATTGTATTTTAGGCAAAGCTGAGGGAATAATATTAAAATATAACTTAGTGAAGATGATGCAGTAATATTATAACTGGGTGAAGTCTAATACATATCTGCCAAGCAGCCAAATCTTGATCTAAGGAGAGAATTTAGAGATTTTAGAGGAGCCTATTGAAATTTGTCTGTTGGTCAATCTTTTATGAATATTATTGCTCCCAGCCTAGCTTTTTAAAAGTGGTTTTTTAAAAAAACTTTTATGCACGTAAGATATATACAACCTAAAATTTCCCCTTTTAACCACATTCACATATATAATTCAGTGCTATTAATTACATTCACAATGTTGTGCTACCATCACCACCATCCACAACCAAAACTTTTCCCTCACCCAAAACAGAAATTCTATACCAATTAATCATTAACTCCCCATTTCCTACCCCAACCCTGGCCTCTGGTAACCTGTATTCTAGTTTCTAACTCTATGAATTTGTTTATTATAATTATTTCATATCAGTGGGATCATATAACATTTATCTTTTTGTGTCTGGCTTATTTCACTCAACACGATGTCTTCAAGGTTCAATCATGTTGTCACATATATCAGAGGTTCATTCTTTTTATGACTGAATCATATTGCATTGTATGTATATTTTGTTTATCCAAGTGTTGATGGACACTTGGGTTGCTCCATCTTTTGGCAAAGGTGAATAATGCTGCTACGAACATTGGTGTGAAAATATCTGTTCAAGTCCCTGCTTTCAATTCTTTTGGGTACATACCTAGAAGTGAGTTTGCTGGGTCATGTGGTAATCTATACTTAACTTTCTGAGGAACTGACAAACTGTCTTTCACAGCAGCTGCACCATTTTGCAGTCCTACCAACAATAAATGAGTATTACTGTTTCTCCACATCTTCTCCTACACATATTTTCCATTTTTTGATGGTAGCCATTCTAGTGGGTGTGAAATGCTATCACATTGTGGTTTTGATTTGCATTTCCCTAATGCCTAATGGGGAAAATATGTTGAACATATTTTCATGTGCTTTTGGCCATTTGTATATCTTCTTCAGAGAAATATCTATGCAAATCTTTTGCCCGTTTTTAAATTGTGTTGTTGGTCTTTTTGTTGTTGAGTTGTAGGCTTTCTTTATATATTCTGGACATTAAAACCTTATTAGGCATGTGGTTTCCAAATATTTTCTCACATTCTGTAGGTTGTCTTTTACTTTCATGATAAAGTCCTCTGATGGGCAAAAATTTAACTTTGATGCCGTCCTATTGTTTTAGTTTTCTGGCTGCTAAAACAAATGCAGGAGCATTTTTTTGGCTTAAACAATGGGAATTTATTGACTCACAGTTTTGAGGTTAGGAGAAGCCCAAAATCAAGGTATCATCAAGGCAATGTGTTTTCCTAGAAGACTGTGGCGTTCTGGGACTGGCTGCTGGTGATCCTCGGTCCTTCGCTTTTCTGTCACATGACAATGTACATGGCAGCCTTTCCTGCTTTCTCTGGGTTCTCTTAATATCTGGCTTCTTCCCATGACTTTCTCTCTATGTGTCTGCTAAGAAAGAGTCCAGTAATAGGATTAAGACACAACGTGGTACAGCTGGGCAACATTTAACTGAAGTAACCTCATCAAAAGGTCCACAAGAATGGATTAAAATGAAGAACATGTTTTTCTGGGGTACATTTCTCCAAGCCTCCACTCCTATTTGTTTTTCATTTTTTTCTTGTGCGTTCGGCATAGTCTAAGAATCCATTGCCTAAATAAAGCCCTGATGATGCTTTGTTTTCTTCTAGGAGTTTTATAGTACTGGTTCTTATATTTAGATTTTTTATCCACTTTGAGTTAAGTTTTGTATATAGTGTGAGGTAAGGGTCCACCTTCATTCTTTTGCATATGAATTTCCAGTTTTCCCAGCACCATTTGTTAAAGTGACTATTCTTTCCTCATTAGGTGAACTTGCCAACCTTGTTGAAAATCAATTGGCCATAGATGTGGGGATTTATTTCTGAACTCTCAATATGATTCTATTGGTCTATATCAGGAGTTCTTATCCAGGGGTCCGTGAGTTTGAATTGAAATTAAAAAAAAACAAAAAACATTATTCTTGTGGGGATGTGTTGGTGTGGGTGCGATAAATTTATTAAATAATACACAGTATAGTGTGGACTTAGTAAGGGGACTGTGGTCTTCATCTGACTGGCAAAGGGGTCTGTGGAACAAAAAAGGTTAAGAACCCCTGCTCTATATGTTCTCATGCCTGTAACCATGCTGTTTTGATTACTGTGGTTTTATAATAAGTTTTAACATTGGGTAGTGTGAGTGCTCCAACTTTATTCATCTTTTTCAAGATGGCTTTAGCTATTTGCACCCCCTTACTCTTCCATATGAATTTGATGATTGGATTTTCCATTTCTGCAAAGAACGCTGTTGGAATTATGATTAGGATTGCACTGAATCTGTAAATTGCTTTGGGTAGAATTGACATCTTAACAATATTTGGTCTTCTAATTCATGTCCTTCTATTTATTTAGGTCTTCTTTGATTACTTTAATAATGTTTTTTAGTTTTCCCTGTACAAGTCCCTTACACCTGTGATGATTTGAAGCTGTATATACCCCATGCTCTTGAAGTTAATCCATTCCTATGGATGTGGATTTGAAGAGGCTACTTCAATTAAGGTGTGACCCACCTCATTCAGGATGGGTCCTACTCCTTTTACTGTAGTCCTTTATAAACAGAATGAATACAGAGAGAAAGAGAGAGAGTCAGGGAAACCAGAAGCAGAGAGCAATGAAACACTCTTGGTCAGATTTAGTCCTAGATATTTGATTCTTTTAGTTGCTATTGTAAATGGAAATTGTTTTCTTGATTTCCTCTTCAGATTGTTCATTCCTAGTGCATAGAAACACTACTGATTTTGTATGTTGATCTTGTACCCTGCAACTTTGCTGAATTAGCTTATTAGCTCTTCTATCTTTTTCATGGATTTTCCAGATTTTCTCTATATAGGATCATGTCATCTGCAAATAGGGAAAGTTTTAGTTCTTTCTTTCCAATTTGGATGCCTTTTATTTCTTTTTCTTGCCTAATTGCTATGGCAAGAACTTCCAGTACAATGTTGAATTACAGTGGTGACAGCTGTATCCTTGTCTTGTTCCTGAGCTTAGAGGGAAAGTTTCAGTCTTTCACCTTTGGTATGATGTTAGTGGTGGATTTTTCATATATGCCTTTTTTCCTGTTGAAGAAGTTTCCTTCTATTCCTAGTTTTCTAAGGATATTTTTCAAGAAGGAGTGCTGAATTTTGTCAAATGATTTTTCTTTGCCAATTGAGATGATCAAATGGTTTTTTTCCATCGTTCTGATAATATGGTGTATTACATTAATTGATTTTATTATATTGAGCCTCTGTTGCATTTCTCAGATAAATCCCACTTGATAATGGTGTATAATTCTTTTAATATGCTGTTGGATTCAATTTGCCAATATTTTATTGAGGATTTTTGCATCTATATTCATAAGGGATATTCATCTGTAGTTTTCTTTTCTTGTCTCTTTTGTTAAAAAATATTTTTATTAGAGAGATTGTGAACTTACAAAACAATCATGCACATGTGTGAAATTCCCATACAACACCACTCCACCAATACAATACATTGTTGTGGAACATTTGTTAAAAATTATGAGATAATATCATCAAATTATTACCACTAACTATGGTCTATAATATATATTTGGTATATTTTTTCCATATAGCCTATTATTAAAACAGTACAGCTTGGGCATTGATACAAGAATATTACAGAATTGATGTTAACTATAGTCCTTAGGTTACATTAATTGTATTTTTCCCATGCTTCTCTACATTCTTACCACCTTGCAATAGTGATATATATTAGTCCTAGTTCATAGAAGGACCATTCTTGTATTTGTACTATTAACCGCAATTCTCATCCACCTCTGGGTTCACTGTGTTATTCAGTTCCTAAATTATTCTCTAGCTACCTTTCAATTGACATTTATATCCCTAGACTATCCTTTTCTGCCACAAACCCATTTATAAACCAGCTGTGTTAGTTCTACTCACTATAATGTGTTACCATCAACTCTATCCATTTCCACACTTTTATAGTCAAGTTAATTAAACTTCTACATACATTAAGCATCAGTACACCATCTCAGTCCTCCTCTTATCTCCTGATAACCTATACTCTAGGTTTTAACTCCGTTTAGTCTTCATATTAATTCATGTTAGTGAGACCATGCAATATTTGTCCTTTTGTGTCTGGCTTCTTTTACTTAACATAAGGTCTTCAAAGTTCATCCATTTTATAATATGTGTCCCAATTTCATTTTTCTTACAGCAGCATAGTATTCCATCATATGTATACATCACATTTTGTTTATCCATTTACTGGTTGATGGATACTTGGGTTGTTTCCATATTTTGGCAATTGTGAATGCCGCTGTGAACATTGGTATGAAAATGTCTGTTTGCAACACAGTTTTCAGTTCTTCTGGACATATTCCTAGTACAAGAATTGCTAGATCATATGGCAGTTCTATATTTAGCTTCCTGAGGAATCACCAAACTATGTTCCACAGAGCTGCACCATTCTACATTTCAACCAACAGTGAAGGAGTGTTCCTATTTTTCCACATCCTCTCCAACACTGTGTTTTTTAAATGGCCGTCCTATGCAGTGTGAGATGATATCTCATTGTCATTTTGATTTGCATTTCCCTAATGACTAGTGATATCGAATTTTTTTTTTCATGTGCTTTTTGGCCATTTGTATTTCCTCTTTGGAGAAATATCAGTTTAAGTCTTTAGCTCATTTTTAAATTGGATTGCTTGCTCTTTTATTGTTGAGTTGTGTGATCTCTTTATATGGAATGAAAATCAAACCCTTATTGGATATGTGGTTTCCAAATATTTTCTCCCATTGAGTGGGCTGTCTTTTCACTTTCGTGTTGAAGTCCTTTGAATCACAAAAGTGTTTAAGTTTGAGGAGGTCCCATTTATCCATGTTTTCTTCCATTTCTCATGCTTTCAGTGTAAGGCTTAAGAATCCACAACCTACTGCCAGGTCTTGAAGATGTTTCCCTACATTTTCTCCTAGGAGCTTTATGGTTGTAGATTTTATATTTAGGTCTTTGATCCATTTTGAGGTAATTTCTGTATAAGGTGTTAGATGGGGGTCCTCTTGCTTTCTTTTGGCTATGTATATCCAGTTCTCCCAGCACCATTTGTTTAATAGACTTTTCTACCCTAGCTGAGTGGGTTTGACACCCTTGTTAAAAATCACTTGACCATAGATGTGAGGGTCTGTTTCTGAATCAACAATTAGGTTCCATTGGTCTATGTTTCTATTTTTATGTCAGTACCATCCTCTTTTTACCACTGTAGCTAGGTAATATGATTTAAAGTCTGGAATTGAGAGTCCTCCAACTTCTCTCTTCCTTTTTAAGATGTTTCTCATTGTTTTATTTGGAGCCCCTTACCCTTACAAATAAATTTGATAATTGTGTTTTCCATTTCTTTAAAAAATGCTGATGGATTTTTTTAATCAGGATTGCATTGAATCTGTTTATCAATTTGGGTAGAATTGACATCTTAATGATATTTAGTCTTCAATCCATGAGCATGGAATATTCTTCCATTTATTTAGGTCTTCTTTGATTTCTTTTAGCAATGCACTGTAGTTTTCTGAATACAAGTGCTTTACATCCTTGGTTAAGTTCATTCCTAAATATTTGATTCTTTTAGTCACCATTGTAAATGGAATTTTTCCCCCTGAGTTCCTCCTCAGGTTTTCATTACTAGTGTATAAAAACACTAGTGATTTTTGCACATTAATTTTGTATCCTGCCACTCTGCTGAAAACATTTACTAGCTCTAGCAGTTTTGTTGCAGATTTTTTGGGACTTTCTAGGTATAGAATTATATCATCTGTGAATAGCAAAAGTTTTACTTCTTCCTTTCCAGTTTGGATGGCTTTTATTTCTTTTTCTTGCCTGATTGCTCTAGCTATAACCTCTAGCACTATATTGAACAACAGTGGTGACAGTGGCCATCCTTGTTTTGTTCCTGATCTCAATGGGAAAGCTTTCAGTCTTTCACCATTGAGTACAATGTTAGCCGTGGGTTTTTCATATATGGCCTTTAACATGTTGAGAAAGTTTCCTTCAATTCCTATCTTTGATAGTATTTTTATCAAGAAAGGATGCTGTATTTTGTCAAATGCCTTTTCTACATCAATCGTTAGGATCATGTGATTAGTCTTCTTTGATTTATTAATGTGGTGTATTATACTGATTGATTTTCTTGTGTTGAACCACCCTTGCATGCCTGGTAAAAAACTCACGTGATCATGATGAATAATTCTTTTAATGCGTTGGATTCAATTAGCAAATATTTTGTTGTGGATTTTTGCATCCATATTCATTAGGGAAATGGGTCTGTAATTTTCTTTTTTGGTAATATCTTTATCTGGCTTTGGTACTAGTGTGATATTGGCTTCATAGAATGAGTTTGGTGGTGTTCCTTCCTCTTCAAATTTTTGGAAGAGTTTGAGTAAGATTGGTATTAAATTTTCTTTGAATGCTCTGTAGAACTCACCTGTGAAACCATCTGGTCCTGGGCTTTCCTTTTGGGGAGTTGTTTGATGACTGTTTTAATCTCTTTACTTGTGATTGGTTTATTGAGGTCTTCTATTTCTTCTAGGGTCAGTGTGGATTGTTTGTATGTTCCTAGGAATTTTTTCCATTTCATCTACATTGTCTAGTTTGTCAGTGTACAGTTGTTTATAGTTTACTCCTTTCTCTTTTATTTATGTGGAGTCAGTAGTAATGTCCCCATTTTCATTTTTGATTTTATATATTTGCATCTTCTCTCTTTTGTTTTTTTTTTTGTCAGTCTAGCTAAGGGTTTGTCGATTTTGTTAATCTTCTTGAACAAACTTGTGTTTTTTAAAAATTCTCTCTCTCTCTTTTTGTTCTCAATTTCATTCATTTCTCCTCTGATCTTTGTTATTTCATTCCTTCTGCTTGCTTTGGGAATAGTTTGCTGTTCTTCTTCTAGTTCCTCCAGCTGTGTAGTTAGGTCACTGATTTTAACTCTTTCTTCTTTTTTAATGTAAGCATTGAGGGCTATACATTTCCCTCTCAGCACTGCCTTTGCTGCATCCCACAGGTTCTGATATATTGTGTTCTTGTTTTCATTCATCTCAAGAAATTTACTGATTTCTCTTGCAATTTCTTCTTTGACCCACTGATTATTTAAGAATGTGTTGTTTAAACTCCATATATTTGTGACTTTTCCCTTTTTCTGCCTCTTTTTGATTTCCAGTTTTATTCCATTATGATCAGAGAAAGTGCTTTATATAGTTTTGATCTTGTTGAATTTATTGAGATCTGCTTTGTGACCCAAAATATGGCCTATTCTGGAGAAAGATCCATGAGCATTTGAGAAGAATGTATATCCTACTGTTTTGGAGTGCAATGTTCTGTATATGTCTATTAGTTTAGTCCATTTATCACTTTATTCAAGCTCTGTGTTTCTTTATTGATTCTCTGCCCAGATGTTCTATCCAATGATGAGAGTGGTGTACTGAAATCTCCAACTATTATTGTAGAGACATCTATTTTTCTCTTCAGTTTTGCCAGTGTTTGCCTCATGTAATTTGGGGGATCCTGGTTATGTGCATATACACTTATGGTTGTTATTTCTTCCTGGTGAATTGCCCCTTTTATTAATATATAATGTCCTTCCTTCTCTCTAATAACAGTTTTGTTTTTAAAGTCTATTTTGTCCAATATAAGTATAGCTACTCTAGCTTTTATTATTATTTTTTGTTACTGCATGCGTGGAATATTTTTCCAGCCTTTCACTTTCAGTCTACTGGTATCCTTGTGTTTAAGATGAGTCTCTTATAGACAGCTTATACATGGGTCATATTTTCTTATCCATTCTGCCAACCTGTGTCTTTTGATTGGGGAGTTTAATCCATTATCATTCAATGTTATTAATGAAAAGGCAGTTCTTACTTCACCCATTTTGACCTTCAGGTTTTATCTGTCATATTTTATTTTCACCACTCTTTTTACACTTTTAGTTACTTTTACTGATATAATATTCATTTCTGGACTCTCTTCCAAGCCTCTTTCTCTTGTCTTTTCTCTTCAGGCTATAGCACTCCCTTGAGTATTTCCTGCAAAGCTGTTCTCATGGTTCAAACCCTCTCAGTTTCTGTTTATCTGTGAATATTCTAAACTCGCCCTCATTTTTGAAAGACAGTCTTGCCACATATAAGATTCTTGGCTGGAAGTTTTTCTCTTACAGCATCTTAAATATATCCTACCTCTGCCTTCCTGCCAACATGGTTTCTGATGAAAAATCATCACTTAATCTTATTGGGTATCCCTTGTATGTGATGCATTGCTTTTCTCTTGCTGCTTTCAGAATTCTCTCTTTGTCTTAGGCGTTTAAGATTCTGATTAGGAGTAGGTCTACTAGGATTTATTTGGATCGGAGCACATTGTGCTTCTTGGACAACAGATATCTATGTCCTTCAATAGGGTTGGGAAATTTTAAATCATTGTTTCTTCAAATATTCCTTCTGCCACTTTTCCCTTCTCTTCTTCTTCTGGGACACCCATGACACACATGTTTGCACAACTCTTGCCTGAGACCCTATTCAGTTTTTTCTATTCTTTTTTCCATCTGTTCTTTTGTATGTTCGCTTTCGGAGGCCATGTCTTCAAGTTCACTGATCTTTTCTTCTGCCTCCTCAAATCTCTTATTATATGCACCAGTATATTTTTAATTTCATTTATTGTGCCTTTTATTCCCATAACACCTGCTATTTTTCTATGTATGCTTTCAAATTCTTCTCTGTGCTCACCCAGTGTCTTCTTAATATCCTTAATCTCTTTAGCCATCTCATTGAATTTTTTAAGGAGATTTGTTTGAACGTTTATGATTAATTGTCTCAATTTCTTTATGTCATCTGGAGGCTTATCTTTTTCCTTTGACTTTGCCATATCTTCCTGTTTCTTAGTATGGATTGTAATTTTTTGTCGGTGTCTTGGTATCTGGCTTACTAGATGTATTTATTCTGGGTGCAGTTTCTCTCTTCATTTAGGGCTTTCTTGCCCTTTCTCCCTTGCTGGTTGTGTAGTAGGAGCTGAGGATATAGTTGGTATTGTAAGCTCTAGAGGCTGAATCTGCCCACATTGCCCCAGGAACCGATGAAGCTTCTCCCACTTTCTCCTCTGCCAGGGATGTGGATGGACCCTCAGGGGTGCCCAACAATATAATCCATGTGGGCCAAAAGCACCTGTGGTTTCCCTGAAAGGCTGAGGAAATACTGTCCCTTCTGCCCTTTAAGGGGTTGGGATGGAACCACAGGCACCCAACAGACCAGTCCGTGCAGGCTGAAAGCACCTGCAGTTGCCCAGAGAGGCTGAGGAAGCACAGCTCCCCTCCCTTCTGACTTGGACAGGTTCAAACTTCAGCTGTTCCCAAGACTATACCCTAGCCAGCCAAATATAGCAACCAGTAGCTGAAGTCGGTGCCTGACCATCTCCTTCTCCCCTGTTTTTGGAAAATGGAACTTCCAACTCCAGCCATGGAGTAGATCCTGAGGCAATTTGCACCACCAGCAGAGGATGGGCACTGGCCTCTACAGTGTCTCTACTCACAAACCTCTACTGCAGGTGGGCAGTCTCCTCCTTCCATTCTTTCAAGGATGTTGCAGGATGCTCTTCTGGTCTTCTGAGTCCCCCAAACAAGTGCTTTAGATAGCTCTGGGTGACCACCATCTGTAGGACAAGCTGACTTTTGGAGCTCCTTAGTCTACTACCATCTTGTCCCTCCTCTCCCTTCTTGTGATATCTTTATCTGGCTTTGCTAAAAGGATTATGAGGGCCTCATAGAATGAGTTAGGGAGTGTTCCCTCCTCTTCAATTTTTTGGAAGAGTTTGAGCAAGATTGGTGTTAATTTGTCTTGGAATATTTGGTAAATTCCTCTGTGAAGCCATCTAGTCCTGGGTTTTTCCTTGTTGGGAGGTTTTTGATTCCTGATTCATTCTCTTTACTAATTACTGATCTGTTGTGATCTTCTGTTTCTTCTTGAGTCTGTGTGGGTAGTTTGTGTGTTTCTAGAAATTTTTCCATTTCATCTATATTATCTAATATGTTGATATACAGTTGTTCATAGTATCTTCTTAAAATCCTTTTATATCTGTGAGATTGATATTAATGTTCCCCCTTTCATTTCTGATTTTAATTATTGTGCCCTCTCTTTTTCCTTTGTCAGTCTAATTAAAGATTTGCTGATTGTATTGATCTTTTCAAAGAACCACCTTTTGGTTTTGCTGATTCTATTATTTTTTATCCTCTATTTCACTTATCTCCATTCTAATCTTTGTTATTTTTTTCACTTTGCCTCCTTTGGGTTTAGGTGCTCTTCTTTTTCTATATCCTCAAGTTGTGAGGTTAGGTGTCTGATTTGAGATATATATTTTTTTAATGGAAGCCTTTAGAGCTATAAATTTCCCTCTCAGTTTTTTCAAATTCATTCATCTCTAGATATTTCTTAATATCTTGTGTTTTCATTTTCAGTCATCTCAAGATATTTCCTAATATCCATTGTGATTTCTTCTTTGAGCCATTGTTTTTTAAGGGTACATGATTTAATTTCCATATATTTGTGAATTTTCCAGTTACTGATTTCTAGCTCCATTCCTTTGTGGTCAGAGGAGATGCATTGTATGATTTCAATATTTTTGAATTTATTGAGTCTTGTTTTGTGACCTAACATATCATCTGTCCTGGAGAATGATCCATGTGCATTAGAGAAGAATGCTTCTTTTGGGTGAAGTCATCTATATGTGTCTAGTCGGTTTATAGTATCATTCGAGTCTTCTATTTCCTTATTGATCTTCTGTCTAGATGTTCTATCCATTATTGATAGTGGTGTATTGAAGTTACCTGCTATTAATGTATAACTGTCTATTTCTCCCTTCAAATCTGTCAATATTTGCATGATATATTTTGGGACTCTACATTGGGTGCATATATATTTATAAGCGTTATGTCTTTTTATTGAATTGATCACTTTGCCAGTATGCAGTGGTCTTTGATCCTAAAAGCAGTTGTTGACTTGAAGTCTATTTTACCTGATATTTGCACAGCTAACCCAGTTCTTTCAGCTACTAAGTGCATGGTATATTTTTTTCTCTCCTTTAACTTTCAACCTACTTGTGTCTTTGAATTAAATGTGAGTCTTTTGTAAACTGCATTTAGTTGGGTCACACTTTTTTACCCATTCTGGCAATCTCTGCCTTTTGAATGGAGAGTTTAATCCATTTACATTAAATGTCACTACTGATAATGCAGGACTTTGTTCTGCCATTTTGCTATTTGTTTTTTGTAAGTCTTATACCATTTTTGTCCCTCAATTCTTTCATTAATGTCTACTTTCATATTTATTTAGTATTTTATTGTACCATTTTGAGTTCTTTAATTTCTTTCTGCAGGTATTTTTCTTACATTTTTATCTGAGGTTACCCTGCATTTAAATGAAACATCCTAAATCTATAACAATCATGTATGATTTGTTACCAGCTTAACTTCAGTAGCATACACATACAGTGTCCCCCCTCTGTGTCCCCACCTTTTGGATGTATTTGTTAAAAGTTAATTCTTTATACATTCTATTTCCCAAACCACAGACTTATCATTGCTTCTTACGCATTTCACTTTTAGAACTTGTAAGAAGTAAAAAGTGGAGTTACATACTGAGAAATATAATACAATATTACTGGCATTTATAATTACCCATGTGGTTGCCTTTACTGGAGATCTTTATTTCTTTATGCTGTTTTGATCCACTGTCTTGTGGCCTTTCCTTTCAGTCTGAAGAACTCCCTTTAACATTTCTTGTTTGGCAGGTCAAGTGGTAAAGAACTTCCTCAGCTTTTGTTTATCTGGGAATGTCTTTCTCTCTCCTTCATTTTTGAAAGACTTTCTCACTGGATATAAAATTCTTGGTTGGCAATTGTTTTCTTTCAGGACTTTAAATATTTCGTGCCACTGTCTTCTTGCCTCCATGGTTTCTGGCGAGAAATCAGCACTTAATCTTGTTGGGACTCCCTTGCAAGCAACACATTGCTTTTCTCTTGCAGCTTTCAGAACTCTCTCCTTATCTTTGGCATTTGATCATTTGACTACTATATGTCTGGACAATGTTCTCTTTGTGTTTATCCTGTTTGGTGTTCATTGGTCTTCCTAAATGTGCATAATCATATCTTTCATTAAATTTGGAAAGTTTTCTGCCATTATTTCTTTGAATATTCCTTCTGTCCCTTTCTCTGTTTTTTCTCCTTTTGGGACTCCCATAATGCATTTATTGGTTGCTTGATGGTGTCCCACAGATCTATTGGGCCCCCCCTTTTTTTTTTTTTTCATTCTTTTTTCTTTCTGCTCCTCATACTGAATCATTTCAATTGTCTGTCTTCAAGGTCACTGATTCTTTTTCTGCTAATGCCAATCTGCTATTGAAACCCTCTAGAAAATTTTTCATTTCAGTCATTGTGGTCTTCAACTCCAGTATTTCTGTTTGATTCCTTTAAGACATTTCTAACTCTTTATGGAGATTCTCATATTGTTCATTATTTTCCTGATATCTTTTAGTTCTTTCTTCATGTTTTTCTTTATCTCCTTGAGCCTATCTAGGATCATTTTTTAAAGTCTTTTTTCCAGAATGTCCAAAGCCTGATCCTCTTTGTTGATGGTTTATGGATTTTTATCTTGTTCCTTTGGGTGGACCATCATTTCCTGTTTGTTTGTCTTGTAATCTTTTGTTGCATGTTGTATATTTTAATATTTTAAAGTGTTAACTCTGGGATTTAGTCCCTGAGCTTTCTGTTCCTTAAGTTTGTATACATCTATTAATATGGCAAAGATTTCCTTGAGTGCATGGAGCTAATAAAAAACAAAAGAAAAAAACTGCAACACAAAAAATGCCTTTCACAGACTTTGCATATTGGCTTTGCTTTGGCTGGTGGTCTCCTTCAGAGTTTAGCCCTCCTATCAAGAATATCAGCCCTAGGTGAAAGCAAATTGCAGTTTCCTCTGTCTTATCTGAGCCTGCATGATACCTGCTTTGAGTCCTGGACTTGTGCTTGCTTGTGGCCTTAGGAATTTCCCGCTTCACAGGAATTTGTTTTCCCTCTCTACTCCTTATGAAATAGACATTCTCCATTTCCTGGGTGCTCTTTGTATGACTTGATGCAGGTAATCCTTTGTCCCAGGCCACTTTGACTTAACTGATTTAGCTGTCTACAAACTGCTATTGCCTGCAGGAGAAGTTCTGGGAAGGTGAGCTAAGACAAGTTTCCTGGTTCAGTGTTTGAGGCTTCCATCTGAAAGATTGGCATCGAAATATAGGGACCCCAGTATGCACATGGGGTTACAGTGCTCCCTCTGGAACCAGGTCAGAAATCCACAATGGGAGTATAGGTCGGCTCCACGATGTGCCAGGGAGGGGGTGAGAGAGGGGCTAGTTAGCAAGGGCACCAAAAACTTTGCCTATGTTTTTCAAGCTGGGTTTTCTTGATTCGGCACTTACCCAGTTACTGAAGTCCTTAACTGTTTTCTGGAGTTGAGGAAGATGGCTCTGCCATTTTTTTTCTAGTTGTTCAAAGATTCTTTGGGGGGATGGCACTCTGGAGCTTCTTACACTGCCATCTTCCCAGCCTAGCTTTTGATAGGGGATGGAATGGAGACAATTTGCTAATGAGAGACTGAAATCTTGGTGTCTTATACTGCCCACTGAAAGATTTTGTATCCTTTGGCATTGACATCAGCAGGAAGCATAAGTGGTGTCTAAAAACAAAATTATAAAAATTAAGTTGCCTGTGTGGAAGGGCATTTGTCGGCAAAGTCAGACTTTTCTTTATGAAGTAATTTTAGATCAGTTTCAGCACATGCTGGTAGAATCCTTAAAGTTCCAAACTTCAGGCTTTGTAAAATAATTTTGGCCTTGAAAAATTTTAAAGCAGATGTTAATAGTTATCCTACTGAGATTGTAGAGAAACAATGGTCCCATAGATGTGATTCACCATCTATTGGGTCATCCTTGATGCATAGAAGAATGCTATATGAACTCTCACTTAAAAAACAACAAAACAACCCTCTCCTTACCTTATGTCTCTCTCTGTGACCCATTTCTTTGCTCCTTTTTATCACAAAACTCCTTGAAAGAGTTGTCTCTTCTTACCGTCTCTATGACTCTCCCCCATCTTCCTCATGAACACTCTCCAATCATGTTTTCTTCCCCAGTGCTTCTCTATATCAGAACTTGTCAAGGTCATCAGTGAAGTCCATGTTAATAAATTGAATGATTAATTTTTAACCAGCATCTTCCTTGTATGTGCTGGATTGTTATAGTGCAGCCCTGCCCCGCTCCCCGCCCCCAAACCAAGCCTCTCAGGATCCATGCCTTATGTGGTCCCTTCCCACATCAACTTTGGACTTAGCTGTGTGATTTGCTTTGACTAATGGGGCATCCACGAATCTGAAGCAAGCAGAGTCTTACAGTGCTTGTGCATTGGTGTTTGTCCTCTTGGAGCCCAGTGGCCATGTAAAGGAGTCTAGGCTATCCTGCTGGAGATGTCATGTGGAGGAGAACTGAGATGTAGCAGCCCAAGCTAATCACCAGACCTTTGAATGGGGCTATCCAGGCACAGCCAGCTCCCAGCCATCCTGCCATGTGACTGCAGTTGCAGAAGTGACTCCAAGCAAGACCAACAAAAGTACCTCTTAGCTAAACCCAGTCCAAAATTCTGAACCACAGAATCATGGGCAACAAAATGGTTAAGTCACGAAGTCTTGGTATTATTTTTTTAAAGCAGCAATAGACCACTGATACTCATCAGCAGCATTTGACAAAGTTGATTGTGCTCTCCTTCTGAAAACTCTCTTTACTTGGCTGCCAAAACATCACTCTTATTGTTTATTCCTTCAATTCACCAAAATTGTTTCTTCTCAGCTTTCTTTGTTGTCCTAATCTCCCAGACCTCTGAACATTTGAGGGCCTCAGAGATCTTTTTTTAGACTCCTGACTTTAAATACATTTGTGAGACCCACATTTATGTTTCCGCTTGGACTTCTGCCCTGAACTGCAGATTCATACATTCAACTGTCTACTAAAAGTTTCTATTTGGATGTCTAATAGGCATCTCAAATTAAATCTGTCCAAAAATGAAATCCTGATCTTACCCCCAAATTACTTTTCTCCTACAGCATTCCCATCTCATTAAGTGACAGTTCCATCCTTTCAGTTGCTGTGGACATTATTCTTGATTGCCGTCTTTCTCTTACACCCTACTTTTAATCCATTAGGAAATCTTGTAGCCTCTATTTTCTGTCTATAGCCAGAGACTCTCCTCTTCTGCCATTACTATCCTGGACTAAGCCACCATCATCTCTCATCTAGTTACTGCCAGTAACGTCATAACTAGTCTCTTCCCTTCCCCCTTTCTCCCTTACAGTCTGTTCTCAACATAGAAGCCAGAGCATTCATTTAAAACAGCAAGGCAGATCATGTTCCTCTTCTGCTCAAAACCCCTCAACCGGCACAGTAAAATCCAAAGTTATCACCATGTCCTTTAAGACCCAATATGATTTGGAACCTGCCTTACCTTTGATTCTATCTCCTACTATTCCCCCTTTGCTCCTGCCATTCTTGTCTTCTTGTCAATCCTCAAACACATCACACACACACCAACTTCACGGCTGTAACCGTTGGGGAATTTGTAATTATGAATTCCAAAAATATAATTGGATCACGCCTGTAATCTGATCTGTTAATCTGGGCATGATTGAATTATGATTAGGGTGTTGACTGGGCCATGTCAGTCAGTAGGGCATTAAGCCCCACCCCCTGGTAGGTGGGGAATTGAATATAAAAGGCAAGGCAAAGAACAGAGTTGAAGCAGTCTTTGAGAAGCAGCTTTGATGTTTGGAAGAAGGCCCCAGGAGAAGAGAAGCAAGCCGTTCGCCTGATCGCCTACAGCTAACCTTGTGGAGGAAACAGGAGCTAAGCCTGGAGAGAAACGCAGCCCTGGGAAGAGAACTCCAGAAGCCTGAACCCTGGGCAAATGTCAGCAGCTGTCTTGCTCCAACACATAACAATGAACTTTGGTGAGGGAAGAAACTTATGGTTTATGGCCTGGTAACTGTGGACTTCTACCCCAAATAAATACCCTTTATAAAAACCAACCCATTTTTGGTATTTCACATTAGCACCCCTTTGGCTGACTAATACAACGGCCTTGGCACATGCTGTTCCTTCTTCATTTCTTCAGGTCTTCATTCCAAGGATACCATCAAATTGAGACCTTCCATGACTATTCTTTATGAAATGACCACTTCCCCATGCCCAGCATTCTCTATCTCCCTTATTCTGCTTTATTTTCCCATACTAGTGTCACCAACTGGCATACTTTGTATTTACTTATTTATTCGTTGTCTGTCTCCCACTGGAATGTAAGCTCCCTGGGTGTAGGGATTTGCTTGGCTTTGTTTGTTGCTGTATCCTTAGCAGCCAGAATAGTTCCTGGTAAGTAGTATGCATCCAATAAACTAATGTTAGGATGAAGAAACTGTAACTTTTCTTCCTGGCATATATGCTTGAATGTAAATCTACAAAATGTACCCCCAGGTAACAGGACAAGTTGACCTTCATAAAGTAGTTATTTGATGTACCCCTATTAGATTGTGAAGATTTTCCCAAAGATAATGGATCTCACTTAAGTATAGAATAGTTAAATAGTTAATATTAATATTAACTAATTAATATTAGTTAATATTAACTAATAACTATTAGTTAATAGTTATTAGTTAATAACTAATAACTAATAGTATTAATAACTAATAGTTATTAATAGTATTAGTTAATAACTAATTAACTATTAACCAATAGTTAATATTGGTTTATCACAACCAATTTTGGCTTATGTTATACAATCAGGAATTTTATTATCTTCCTATTGCTGATGCAGTGGTGACGGGTGGGACGGGGAGGGAAAGGCATGACAAAGAATAATATTTAAAAAGTTTAAAAACTACAAACATAGAATGAATGCATGTCAAAGATTTAGCAAACTCATTAACTAGGGAACCAGCGGGATGGTAAAGCTGGTTTCAAGGGCATTTGAAGAACTAAGTACTTTTAGGCACCGAAGACAGAAAGTCAAAATAGATTGCCAGGCTAGACACAAACCTGGTTAATTGCATGCCAGTCAATAAAACCATACCTTTTGGAGTTATCTTTTCTACAGTACAGAAATCATTTGCATCATTTACCTGAAAACAATCTATGAGTTATCATCTAATCTCATGGAGTCTGGACCCCGATCAATAATAAAAAGCAAGTCAAACCAAGTTATGTCCACTAGAGAACTGAATAATTCTTGGGTGGCCCATTGGACAGTGAGCCAAGGTGACATTGAAAGGATTTCCAAGAATTGGGTAATTTTTCTTAATAGTGACATTGACTCAATTAACCTTAAAATGATTTCTACTTAATGACTTAGAATTTCTTTTTAAAGAAGGGATTTCCTCTTATAAAAAAAAAAGTGCAATTTTGTTTTACAGACCTAACGTCGGAATACCCAATTTGACAAGTTAGGAAAGGAGAGGGGATAGCAGATTATTTGCAATCACAACTTCTAGACAATTGTGAATGATGCTCAGTATAAGAATACTAATTTAATAATTCATTTTTCTTTTAAAACATTTTCTTGGTTGAGAAGTTTTGTGGCTTGTTCTTTGAGGTGTATTTCATTGCACTCTCATGCTGGGAAATTCAAGTGCACAGGGAAATGAACAAGCTGCAGAACCATCTCTGACTGTTAGGTCACACAGGGGCTTGTGGCTCATGGTCTCCCATAGGATGGGATTGTAGGGCCTGAGGATCCACCTCAAGGGTTTGGAACTGTGTTCTCATTTCTACCAAATCCAAAAGAAGATGGGAAAGATTAGGAAGGAATGATACTATCTCATATAATCTGTATATCATGGTGGGTATTGTTCCCATTTTCCTGAAATGAAAACTCATGTTTAGTGGCACAATCAGCAGCCTTGGCAGAGTGGGAGCGGGTTGAAGGCTGTGCCCTCCCTCTGCTGTCCATTCTGGCTAGGGCAAAAGCTTTGAAGAAAGGCTGGGTGCTGGAGTGAAAGGTCACAGTTCTTAAATTACCCCAAGGATTGGACGCTGTGGTAAAATTCGCAACGCTAATCTAGGAAGTCAGCTTGAAGGAATTCATTTGTCCTACTTGTTATTTGTAGCACTACGAGAAAAATAAAATACTGTGATTATTTTGAAAATTTGGTGTGGGATTATTAGAAGTACATAAGAATCTTATTTGTGAAAATGCATATTAGTCATATTATAAAGGGTCTAGGCTTTGGAATTAGACATATCAAGGACCCAATCGCAGCTCTGCTATTGATAAACTTTTCTGACCCTGGGGAACTGGCTCCTCACCTCTCTAGCCTCGCTTTCCCCTTTCATGGAAAGTAAATGAGCCAATGAGCATGCCAAGTGCCTCCCACAATATCTGGAACAGAACTGGTGCTCAGTGAAAAGAAAAAAGAGAAGGGGCAAAGACAGAGTGGGCATTACCATGCTTAACGACGGACTTCCTTAATGAAAACTATATCCAATTTAGAAAATGTTTATTTTATGCACTATTTTATGTATCTATTACTCAATTTTGCTTCTTTTCTCTTTCTGGACACATATCAATTATGGAAATTAGTGAATTCTCCATGAAAAGTAATTGCCTACTCAATTCCAGAGCCACCAAAAGGAAAGGCATCCTGCCCACAGAAGAAGAAAAATCTTATATTTCTAAGGCATGAGCTAAAAATAAACAAACCAAAAACTAGCAAAATTTCCTTTAACCAGTTAGCACCTGCTTCCCATGGTGGCTTAAGGCAGAGCTGGAGGGATTCAGGGAGGCTTTCTGGAACAGGCGGTGTTTGACATAGACTTGAGTATTGGGTCGAAATAGGTGAAAAGAAGGGAAGGAGTTAAGGAATATCCCTCAGCCTACCCTTCAAAGGCCTGGAGATTTACAAAAGGGATCAAAGACTCTAAGGGGGAAAGTAATATAGGGATACAAAATGAATGTTTCAGGAGAGTCCTGGAGAAAGAGGCCATCTGGTACGATGATTACATTTAAACTTCCTGGTTTCATGGACACTTCAGAAAATTTACAATCTGATGAAAGCTTAAAGATACTTAGCATTAACTAATAAAAATAGCTAAGCAAAGATACTGAAAATCCATGATCTATTACTATATCCATTGGAATTACTTGGTAAGTAAAAGAAAAGAGTGCAAGTTGGTAGACCCCACTGGGGCTCAGTCTGCAAGCACAGAGAAGAGATCAAGTTGGTGAATAAACAATTGCCATCTATAATGGATTCTTAGGGGCTGTAAAACACTATTGCTGTCTTTGATAGGGGAAAAAAGACGAGACCAAAACCACAGAACAGAAACATAACTTCAGGGAATTCTGAGCCTTGGTGATTGGGGCTTTTCTGGGTCATGGTGGGCAAGATCTTTAGGGGCAAACTCTTAGAGGGGTGCCAACTGCTAACATCCAGTGTGTAACCTGTGGAATGCGCACTGTGGGCTCTATGACCACTAGTAGCTTCAACAGCAGCTGTGATAGCTGTACTAGTAGCTAACAACATCAGACAGGCTCCTCTCCTTCCAGCTTCTTTTCTCACCCCTTCTGACTCTTTTGCAGAACTACTTTCTTCTACCCAATAGACATAAATAACCTCAATAGAAACAAATAACCTCAAAAGCATAGATAACAATAAAAGTGGTAAAATAATAGGTGGTGCTAAGTTTGGAGCATTTATCACCTTTGTTTTAAGATAAGATATTTAAGTTCATATAATATAATTTTTAAGAATGGCTGTATTTAACCACTGTCCCCCAAATGCCTGAAAATTTAACAATCTGCTTTTGTGAGCTGTATGAGCCAGCTCCAACACATCACTGGCGGACAACCTAAATAATCAAGTACTGGATATTTATGAGAAATGAGCGTTGGAGCTGTCCAAGTTTGGCTAGGCATGGGACTAATATGAGTATTGTCTAGTAGTTCAAAATTGAAGGAAAAAGTAAATTATAGAATTTAATTCCAGTAAAGTTCTTAGGTACTGGCAATATAGAGATATTTCTTAACTAAGGTACTGCTGTTTTCTTCTTAGCTCCTTTTTAGAAAAATTTCCCTCACCAAGGATTTCTGAAGAGGTTCTTTTCAAAGGACAGCTTTATTGAGATATAATTTATATAGCATATATTCACCTGTTTTAGGTGTCCAATTAATTGGTTTTTCATAACTCCTTTAACTGACATTCCTCGGAAGTTCCTCTCTTCTTTTTTTCCCCTCAGTGAGAAAACTGAGCAGAGCACAATATTGATTTCCTGCCTTAAAGGTCACAAGTATTTGGAAGCTATGTTCCATAATCTTATAATAACAGTGGCTTTATTCAGGACAAGCAGTAAAATAAACATTTACAGTTAAGTGGATTCTTCCCACATTGATCTCAAGCCGAAGGGAGAGAGCCCCTGTCAATCAAATGCCAGCTATCAGTCAGCAGGTGAAACTTTTATTTTTTTTAAAATTTAAAAATATTTAAAGATAAAGACAGTATATTATACACATTCTGGACGTTGTCTTTGTATAGAGCTTTTTCATTCTTTTTCACTGCTGTGTTTCAGTGTTTGGGGGAATCACAATTATTTAACTAAACCCTACTAATGGGCATATAGATTTATTTTTTCTAATCTTTTTCAAGAAGAAGTGTAATGTCAAGAGCTTACAATCTGAAGTCAGATTGCCTGTGGATTCCAATTTTGGCCACATCAATTTCAAGCTATGTGACCTTGACCTTGGGCAAGTTTCTTGACCTCTCTGTTTCCTCATCTGTATAATGGATTTGGAGATAACAGTAACTACACCATGAGATTGTTGTGAGGATTCAATGTGTTAATGTATATGAAGGACTGAGAATGGTACCTGGCCCATGATAAGAGCCAAGGAAGTGTTAGCTATTATTATGATCATCACTGTATGCCAAACAATACACATTTTACTGGCTTTATAAACTTCTGTTTTCATAATGTCTAGGTGTCATTGTAAAACAGAAAGAACTCAAAAGGAGATGCTATTTCCTACAGTAAAAAGTGGGATCCAGCAGTGAGGAAATAACTCTTTTGCTCACTGTTTCTTGCTTTTTGGTGAAGCACTGTTTAGAAATGCAGCATGCCAGGGACCAGGCCTACATGTCAGTATATGTGGGGAGTGGCTCTGGAATCTGCATTTTAATAAGCACGCTAGGGTGAAACTGTTTTTTCTTTTTTTTTGGTATTAATCTTCATTAGCCTCACCACTCATATAATAGCTGATGTTTATTTTTTTAGCCATTTTATTGAGATATGTTAATATACAATACAAACCATCCAAAATGTACATTCAATGGATTTTGGTATAATCACAGAGTTGTGCATTCATCACCAATATTAGAACATGCTCATTATTCCAAAAAGAAAAAAAACCCATCCCTTAGCAATTACCTTTCAATCTCTCTTTTCATCCCCTGCCATATGTATTTGCGAATCTATTTCCGTCTCTAAATTTATTTATATTTATAATTTATATAAATGGAATCAATGATATGCAGTACTTTGTGTCTTGTTTCTGTCACTTATGTTAATTCTTTCTTTGTTTCACAATTTTCATGAAAATATTAATATATTACTATTCACTACAATCCAGTTTGCTTAAGATGCATTTTAGCTCAGATACTATCCTATTATTAACATCTTGTAATATGAATATACACTTGTTCTGCTTCATTGAAGAACATTCTTATATTTCTACTATTAAACACACTTATCATCTGCAACAGGGTTCACTATGCTATACAGTTCCATGTTTCATCCTTTAGCTTTTCTTCTAGTGACACACACAACCTTAAACTTTCCCTTTCAACCTCAATCATATCCCCATATTGGCACTGATAATTACATTCACTCTAATGTGCTATCATCACCTCTATCCCATTTGAAGCATTTACAATCAACCTTATTACCAATTCTGCACAAATTAAGCCACGCTCCCCATTTGCTATCCTCATTCTATTTTCTGGTGACCAATCTTCTAGCTATTAACTCCATGACTTTGCTCATTATATTTTGTTCATATTAGTGGGATCATACAATATTTATCCTTTTGTGTCTGGCTTGTTTCACTCAACATAATATCCTCAAGGTTCATCCATGCTGTCATGTACGTCACGACTTCATTTCTTCTTACAGCTGAATAATATTCCATCATATGCATATACCACCTTTTAAAAATCCATTCATCTGTTGATGGACACCTGGATTGTTTCTATCTTTTGACAATTGTGAATAATGCTGCTATGAACATCAGTGTGCAAATGTCTGTTCGCATCCCTACTTTCAGTTCTTCTGAGTATATACCTAAGAGTGGGATTGTCAGATAGTATGGCAGCTTTATATTTAACTTCCTGAGGAACCATCAGTCTTCCACAGCAGCTGCACCATTCTACCCTCCTACTAATAGTGAATAATATTCCTGTTTCTCCACATCCTCTCCAATAATTGTAGTTTTCTGCTTTTTAAAAATAGTGGCCAAATATGTACAAAATGATATCTCATTGTAGTTTTGATTTGCATTTCCCTAATAGTTAGTGATGTTGAACATCTTTTCATGTAATTTTTGCCATTTGTATTTCCTCTTTGGAAAAAATGTCTCTTCATGTCTTTTGCCGATTTTTAAATTGAGTCATTTGTCTTTTTATCATTGAATTGTAGGATCTCATAATTCAGGGATGTTAACCCTTATTGGATATGTAGTTTCCAAATATTTTCTCCCATTGAGTACGCTGCTTTTTTTTGCCTTCTTGAAAAAGTCCTTTGAAGTACAAAAACATTAATTTTGAGAAGGTCCCATTTATCTTATTTTCTCTCATTACTTGTGCATTATTAAGGACTAAGAAAACCACCTCCAACCACAAGAGTTAGAAGATGCTTTCCTACATTTTTTTCTAGGGGTTTTATGGTCCTGGCTTTTATAGTTAGCTCTTTGATCATTTTTGTTGTTGTTGTTGTTGTTGTTTAAGGAGATACTGGGGATTGAACCCCAGCCCTCATACATGCAAAGCAGGCACTCAACCACTGAGCTATAACCACTTTGTTCTTTGATGCATTTTGAGTTAATTTTTGTAAAAGCTGTGAGTTAGGGGTCCTCTTTCATTCTTTTGGATATAGATATCCAGTTTTCCCAAAACCATTTGCTGAAGAGACTGTTCTGTTCCAGTTGAGGGGGCTTGGTAGCCTTATAAAAAAATCAATTTACGAAACAAAACAAAACAACAAAACAACAACAACAAAAAATCAATTGACCAGGGAAGCGGATGTGGCTCAAGTAATTAAGCTCCCACCTACCACATGGAAGGTCCTGGGTTGTGTTCCTGGTGCCTCCTAAAGAAGAAGAGCAAGACAGCAAGCTGATGTGCCAGGCTTGTGTGATGAGCTGATGCAACAAGATGACGCAACAAGAGACATGAAGAAAAAAACATAATGAGAGACACAACAAAGCAGGAAGCAGAGGTGGCTCAAGCAATTAGGTGCCTCCCTCCCACATGGGAGGTGCCGGGTTTGGTTCCAAGCACACAACAAACGAGCACACAATGAATGAACACACAACGAACAGAGAGCGAGTGCAAATAACGAAGGGGTGGGAGAAATAAATAAATAAAATAAATCTTAAAAAAAAATCAATTGACTGTACAGGTGAGGGTCTATTTCTGAACTCTCAGTTTGATTCCATTGATCTATATGTCTACCTTTATGCCAATACCATGCTGTTTTGACTGCTGAAAATTTGTAATATGTTTTAAAGTCAGGAAGTGTGAGTTCACCAACTTTGGTCTTTTTAAAGATATTTTTGGCTATTTGTGGTCCCTTACCCTTTCAAATAAATTTGGTAATTGACAATTCCATTTCTTCAAAGTAGGCGTTGGAATTTTGATTGTGAATGCATTGAATCTGTCAATCATTTTGGGTAGAATTGACATCTTAATAATACTTAGTTTTCCAATCCATGAACACGGAATGTCCTTTCATTTGTTTAGGTCTTCTTTAATTTCTTTTAGCAATGTTTTGTAGTTTTCTGAGTACTGATCCTTTTCATCCCCGGTTAAATTTTTTCCTAAATATTTGATTCTTTTAGTTGCTATCGTAATTGGAATTTGTTTCCTTCTCAGATTGTTCATTTCTAGTGTATAGAAACACTACTGATTTTTGTATGTTGATCTTGTATCCTGCCACTTTGCTGAATTTGTTTATTAGCTCTAGTAGTTTCATTGTCAAATTTTTAGGGTTTTCTAAATACAGGATCATGTTATCTGCAAATAATGAAAGTTTTACCTCTTCTTTTATGATTTCGTTT
>JAQZBX010032573.1:0-25792 GCA_029593785.1 Cabassous unicinctus
CACACACACACACACACACACACACACACCTGTGAGGTTTGTTGTTGTTCTTATTGTTTGTTTAGTAACTTTTATGAACTAATATGTGGAGTCTGTATTCTTTATTGGGTGGGGCCACTGAAGTCTCTGCTAGTTAGCTTAGTGGTCAGTCAATAAGTGGTCAGAGATTTCCTTAGATGCATGGAGCCTACAAATCTTCCAGGCCTCTGAGTACATGTTTGGACACCCACTCAACTGTCAGCTAGGCAGTTTACAACTCCTAGTTTAACCAGAGGTGAGAACTTATGATCTTCTCAGGTATTTATGGGCATGCACACAGCCCTAACTATGTGTGTAGACTTCTACATCCCAAGAAGATGTCAGAGCTTTTCAAAGCCCCTTATAGATATCTCATTCTACAGTTTTTCCTTTTAAGCCTTATGGCTAACCTATTGTTTGCCTTAGCACTTATCTACTACCTCAGGTAGTGTGATGTTCAACAATTGCTGCTGATAGTTTTCAACAAACACCCTTGGAGAAAACACTGTTAACACTGAATTAGCTCCAAGTCAGGTTAAATAAATACAACCTTGGGAGGGGGTCTTCCAGGGAACCACCAGACAGGTCAAATAATGACATTTCTCTGGGACTGGGGCATTGAAGGAACTCCAACTCTGTTCTGTCCTATCCAGTGGCTTCCAGGCACTGGTTTTCACTGTGATTGTGTGCTGTTGGTTTTCAAGACTACCATAGACCTGGAGATAGGAGGATATAAATAGGACAAGTTAAAATACTACAGAGATTCAGCCATGTTTCTTCAATACACACTCACCAGATTGCTATGAGCCTTTGGTTAACTAACAGAGTTCTGAAAAAGTTGATTCTGACTTTTACCAGTGTTCTCATTGCTTTATAGAGAAGAGAATCTTCAGAGGTCCTTTCTCTGCCATTATTGCTGACATCCTCTTTTCCCTTTTAGCACTAGGGGCAACATTCTGCTCCTGTCATCCTTCAACTAAACAGAGCATTCTATTCTATTAACTGATAATTCTAGACAAATCATCCTTCTCTCTTTAGTACTCTTATTGATACCACATTCTCTTTTCCCCAGTAATCTATCTAGTCTGCTTGATGAATTTTTCTTCCACTTTCCTCCCCTATTCCCCAATGCCCCCCACCCCAAAACATCCCAACTGAGGAGAGGGGCAGCAGTGGGTGATGGGGTGGTAATGAAGATTGGAAAACATTCCACCATATTCAATATTTCACTCTTCTTTCCTGTCCTCACCTCCCTGTATCACCCGCACCCCCACCTCAGGTTTCCTATGTGAAAGCTATCGACATCTGGATGGCGGTGTGCCTGCTCTTCGTGTTTTCAGCCCTGCTTGAGTATGCTGCTGTCAACTTTGTGTCTCGGCAGCACAAAGAGCTGCTTCGATTCAGGAGGAAGCGAAGGCATCATAAGGTAGGTCTTTGGGCCACTGCCTAAGATGGGACAGCTAATGGTAAATGAAAGAGTTCCAAGCAACGTTTTCTTGTGATTCTTGTTTCACTGGACCATCCTTCTCGTTGGATAAGGCAGACAAAAATTAGGGATTAAAGTCCTAGCTTCCCCTTCTATAAATAATGTTTTGGTTAGATCTATAGGTAGTCACTCTTCCAACATTAACAACACTACAGAAATTATCAGGTTACACCTGAAGACGGAACTGATGGAGCAAATGCTGGTGGGACCAAGATAATAACTAGCTGATAAATCCAAAAAGGCTGAGATATATCGATCATTTTTTTTTCCTGCAAGGCTACATTATTTCAATAGGCTTGATTCCAAAAGGAAATTTGGAGGATTAAATCATATCCCCCACAAAAGGTATGTTCAAGTCCCAACCCCAGGTCCTTTGGGCATGAACCCATTTGTAAATAGGACCTTTGGAGCTGTTATTTGTTAAGATGTACCCAAAATGAATTAGGGTGGGCCTTTATCCAATATGGCTGAAGTCCTTTAAGCAAAGGAAACTAGATATAGAAGGAGAAGCCATGGGAAGCAGCCAGAGGCTAGACATAAGCAGAAACCAGAAGAGAGAGAAGATGCTGTCATGTGTATTGCCATGGGAAGGAAAAGCCAAGAACCAAGGATCTCTGGAAGCCAGCCCCAGAATGCCACAGTCTTCAAGGAGAAAGCATCACCTTGCCGACACCTCAATTTTGGATTTTTCCTAGCCTCAAAACCAAGAGCCAATAAATTCTGATTGTTTAAGCCAACTCATTGCATGGTATATGTTTTAGCAGCTGAGAAACTAAAACAATTCTTAGTACCAGAAAGTGGGGTGCTGCTACTATATATACCTAAAAATATAGAAATGTCTTTGGAATTGGTAATGAATAGAGGCTGGAAAAATTATGAGGTGCTTGATTAACAAACCCTAGCTCCTTTGAAGAGATTGTTGAGAGAAATATAGACATTAAAGTTACTTCTGATGAGACTTAGAAGGAAATGATGAATGTATTATTGGAAACTGGAAGAAAGGTGATCTTTGTTATAAAATGGCAGAGAACTTGGCAAAATTGTGTTCTGATGTCAGATGGAAGGCAGAATTTGAAAATGATGAACTTGGATATTTAGCCGAGGCAATTTCCAACTGTGGAAGGAATAGGATTTATATTCCTATATATATACTGGTTTCTCCTTGAAGCTTATAGTAGAATGCGAGAGGAAAGGGATAAGCTGAGAATTAAACTCTTAAGCAAAAAGAAACCAGAAATTGATGATTTTGAAAATCCTGAGACTATCCAGATGGTGTGTTCTGAGACTAGAACCCAAAGAAGCTCTATTAGGAACCACCCTGTGCTTCCAAGAAGTGAACCCCAGAGAATGTGGCTCTGTGCAAGACTTTAGCTGAACAGCCCTCTGCTAAGGAGAATAGGCATATAATTCATGCATCCAGTCAACCGTTTCAATGGAAGTAAGGATTGGAAGTGTAGTCATTCAAGAAGGATCTGTAGAAAGTTCTATTATCTGATAGTTTGGGCCCACTTGAACTTCAAACAAAGCTGACAATATTTTTGGAAAATTTGTATGAGCAGAACCACTGCCCAACTATACTGAAAGGGACAGGAGAGGGATGAATTGAAGGAAGAATGCCTTCAAGGACAAAACCATGAAATCAGATGTCTGGACTGAAAAGATCTCCTCAGGCCAAGAGGGCAGGCTCACCCATGTGTGTGGAAAGGGTAGGTCTGCCTCTGTGCTTGGATGTGGGTGCTGTGTCCTGGCATTGGCAGAGCCTAGCTGCCATTCCATTGCTCCAAGGTGGGGCCCACTCCCCAGTGTTCAGGGAGAACATGGCCACTGCACAAACACTTGGAAGGGGTGGGGCTGTCTCCAGCAGGCCTATAGAACAAAGCACCGAGCCACAGGTGTTTCTCAGACCTTGAAAGCTAATGGTCTGGGTTTTGGATTTGTTTGGGACTGGTGTTGCCTATTTTCACCCCCATTATCTCCTCTCTGGAATAGGAATATTTATCCTACACCTGTCCCACCATTGTATATTGGAAGCAGATAACTTGTTTTCTAGTTTTCCCAGATCCATTGGACAGAGAAATTTTGCCCTCGGATGGACCACACCCATATCTGATTTTGATGAATTTATACTTAGCATTGTTATTGAAATGACTTTAGGCTTTTGGAATGTTGTGATGGAATGAATTTGTTCAGATCCCAACCCTAGTCCTTTGAGTGTGAACCCACTTGTAAATAGGACCTTTGGAGCTGTTATTAGTTAAGATGTACCCAAAATGAATGAGGCTGGGCCTTAATCCAATATGGCTGAAGTCCTCATAAGCAAAGGAAATTGGACACAGAAGGAGTAGCCATGGGGAGCAGCCAAAAGCTGGAAGTCAACAGAAACCAGAAGAGAAAGGAGAAAATGCTGCTATGTGCATTGCCATGGGATGGAAAAGCCAAAGACCAAGGATCTCTGGCAACCAGCCCCAGAACGCCACAGTCTTCAGGGAGAAAGCATCACCTTGCTGATGCCTTGATTTTGAACTTCTCCTAGCCTCAAACTCAAGAGCCAATAAATTCCCATTACTTAAGTCAACCCAATATATGGTATTTGCTTTAACATCCTAGAGATAAAAGATGGGATCTTTAAGTAGAATGTCCGGGTTCCAAGTCTTCTTGCTTCCCGCCTCCAGGAAGGGACAATAAGCAAGATCCTCTCCCAAAGTGAGTGGTCTCACCTAATGAGGGATTGAATAAAGGAATACTTGGCAGGCCATCTCTGAAAAGTCAATAACCTCTGTTAAGTCAGAGGCTGTGTTCCAACCAACAAATGCCATTGGAGGTGTCCAGCCTGTGGCAGCAAGCTGGCTCCTCAGCCTCGTGTATATATGCTTGTCCAGGAGATCTTTCTCCTGGGGATCAGAGAACCTACTTTCCTTTCCAGCCTCATCTTCACATCACTTTCCCCTTGGCTCTCTGAACACCAACCACATTAACTTTTTTCATAGTTCTTGAAACACACACAGGACTTTAGATATCTTGTTCTCTCTTCCTGGATTGCTCTTCTAGTACAATTTGATTAGTATAACCCACTCATTTTCCATTTCTCAGTTGAGGCATCTTTCTCTGATACTCTAGCTGAGGTCTAAGACCTTTATTAAGGTTCCATGCAAGGCTGTCAGGAGAGGTTTTGCAGATTATATCCTCCAAGAGCACCTGGCTTAGGGGACACTCTTCACTAAGCCATTCCCTGGCATGAGCTGCATAAGGAAGCTCAGAGGAAGGGCTACTTTTTTCTAATCCATATGCTCAAAGAGGATACCTTTACCTAACTTCCACAAAGGCACTGTGTGTGCTGGCAAAGGCCATGTTCTAATTGAACTAGGTTTCTTTCCATCTGAACATTTGCCTTGGTTTACAATTATGCATTTAGTGATATGATTGTTTAATGCTCATGACTTCCACTGAATTATAAGCTCCATAAGGTCAAAGACCATGTCTGTTTTTGCTCAGTGCTATATCCCTCGTGCCTAGCATGATGCCTGACATATAGTAAAAATGCAATAAACTTTTGTTGAACAAATGGACACAAGAATGAACAAACTAATGAACAAAGAGGAGGTCTTCCAGCCACAGAGTCTGGCCTCAAGTCTTTCCAGTGACAGATTAGAGCAACCTAGGACCCATACAGTATGAGCTGTCAGGCCACACTACCACCACTCACCTGCCACACACCAAGGCCCTGAAAGCTTTAGATTGACCTATTTAAAATAGCTGTCTACCCCACTACAATATGCTATGACAAAGGACTCTGCTTCTTTAGCCCTCTTTGGTATGTGACTTCAAGCTAGCTGCTTAGGGGATGTGAAAGTAGCGTGAAGTTTTGCTCTTGCCACACGGTGCCAAGAATTAAAATGATCATATATGCACAGATTTCCATCAGTATGTTTCTTAAGGAGCAGCAATCTAATTCAACTGATTTGTGGCAATTTACCATAGATAGGAGGCAGACTGTTCCAGACAGAAGATGTCCATGGGGGTTAAGATAAGCTATCATCATAACCTGCATTGGAAGAAGAAACTATCTTGGGTATAGCAAGCTAGACAGAACTTCTTAGATGATCCCTAGTTATGGTTCTTTCATATTGTCCATTGGATACCTTTCTTGAAAAAAAAAAAAATCCAAGCAAGAAATTGCCAAACACAACTAACTCTGGGATTTATTTTTTTATTTTTCCTTTTTTCCTCATGGATTAACTGCTTTTTACATTTCCCTCTGCTAGAAGAAGCATCTTTGGGAAGGCTATGTCCAAAATATTTGGCTAGTAGGCTGCTGTGTATAATAGCAGACTGTCCACTGCACAACTCCAGGGGGTGCCATTTGCATAGACTATAATGTGAATGGAGCCCTCTGAAGATGTGAAGCATGGTGGGCCTTTAGTACTTCCAAAGACCTGCTTACACACTAAAGGAAAACAAAAACTTTCTCCCTGGCCAGCTAAAGTGTGCATAAGTCCATTTGAGCCTCTTGACAAATCTGTCTAGTTTTGCCAACATCAAATGATCAGACAGGTGCTCTTGCTCAGTTCCTTCCTCACTCTCCTGGAGAAGAGCTCCAGGAGATCACTCTTCTGGAGAAGAGCTCAGAGATCATTCTGTCTGCACTTCCCATGCAACTGATGGGGGAGGCTGATGCCAGAGAGGTGGAGAAAGTCACCAGGAGCCCTCTGATGGCAAAGGCAGGACCCATGGTTCTTCTCATATCATTGACCGTATACCATGAGTTGCTTATCTGCTAGTCGAAGTTTCCATACAAAAGCAGGCAAAAAATAATATTGCATTTATTAGATCTTAAATAAGCACTGTATTAGTCAGCCAAAGGGGTGCTGATGCAAAATACCAGAAACCGGTTGATCTTTATAAAGGGTATGTATTTGGGGTAGAAGTCCACAGTTACCAAGCCATAAAGCCTAAGTTTCTTCCCTCACCAAAGTCTATTGCCACATGTTGGGGCAAGACAGCTGCCAATGTTTGCCAGGGTTCAGGCTTCTTGGGTTCCTCCCTTCCCAGGGCTGCATTTCTCTCCGGGCTTAGCTTCTCTGTTTCCTCCACAAGGTCAGCTGTAGACCATGAGGCTCTCTAGGCTTTGTGTCTCTCTACAAGGTCAGCTGTAGACTATCAGGTGAATGGCTTGTCTCTATCCCGGGGCCTTCTCTCCTTCCTCACAACCAAGCTCTTTTACCTCCCGGGGCTCCAGCTCAAGACTCCAACATCAAAACTGCTTCAACTCTGTTCTTTGCCATGCCTTTTATATTTGATTCCTGCCTCACCAAGGGTGGGGCTCAACACCCTACTGATGTGGCCCAGTTAATGCCCTAATCATAACTTAATCATGCCCAGATTAGCAGACCAGTTTACAAGCATGATCCAATATCTATTTTTGGAATTCATAATTACATCAAACTGCCAAACTTCTAGAAGAACTAAGGTTTATCCCAAGGCAGAGGTCAAAAATTAGTAGTCATGGAGTGGGTGTAGCTCAGTGGTTGAGCACCGCTTCACATGTATGAGGTCCTGGGTTAAATCCTCCAGTACCTAAAAATAAAAAATAAAAAATAACCTAGTAGTCAGGAACTAAATTTGGCAGCAAACATCTTTAGTTTGGCCAGGCCAGTGTTTTAAAAAGCTGGAATAAGGTGAGAAAATTTAAAAATCACACTTCTGGCTTCACTGGAAAAATCACAGGATCTGGCCACACTGGATTCACATCTCCACTGGGAGGCATTCTCCAGTTTACCTCAGTCCCCAACATTCCCTGCTGTCTCTTCTAACTGGAGTTTTTTTTCCAGCCCCAGCTCACTTCAGTACTCTCATTTCTCCTGCCTGACCCCTGGTGTGCATTTGAATTTGTGATCTCTTTCTTAAGGGCTCTGAATTTAGCCCAAATATCAGGAACTACAAGAGCGCAGAATAGGGCTCACCATAAAGAAGAGCTTCCTTGGAGTAAGCCATCCTGGCTGTAGCTTGTACACTGGGAGTGGGCAAGCGTGAGCTGCTGAAACCTCCTTGGCAGAAAGGTTGCAAAGGGAATTTTAAGCCCCAGATGGTGAGTGGAGAGGAACTAGCTAGACACCTGAGTTTTTCAGAGCCTGTGATCTTGGCCAGGCTCCCCTAACTCCCACCATCTTTCCCATGTTACCTCATTTGTTGGGCAGAAAGCACCTGCTCTTCAGCTGGCCGGCCTCATTAGGCAGATTATTAGGAAGCTGCTGTGAGCCCCAGACTCAGCAGGCACATCACCACCCTCCCTGGGTTCTAGAGTACACTACCATATTTCCCCACCCCACTCCCAGACAGCTCCAGATGCAGTTGGGCATTCATTTCCTGCCACCTGCTGGGTGGAATATGAATAGCAAGCCTTCTTCCTTTCTCCCAGCTACACTGTAAAATTGATATTCTCGCCTGCTTCTAGTCCTTGTAGTCCACAACTCTACCCCCTTCCAATCCTTTGTTTAACAGATAAGAGAGGCTGAGAATAATTTGTCCAAAGCCATAAATTTATTATGGTGTCTCCCCCTGCATAACAAAGGCCCAGTGAAAAAACATGTTCAGTCCCCTCATCCCCTCTACTCCAGCAAGGGCAGATTTGTATTGACAGGCAGACCCAGACCCCTTCCAGATTCTGGGTCCAGTTATTTGGCCATTTTCCCTACTCCTCTCTTTGGCCCTGGCATAAACCCACTACTACTCCCCTTCTCATATGCAAATAATTATTGAGCATCTATTTGCCAGGCACTGTAGCACAACTTCTACCCCTCCCTTCTGCCACTTCTGCAATGAGAGTGTTGGACCAAATGCATTCATTTGCCAAAGATTTCTTGAGTATTTGTCATATATCTCACACCTTTCTGATGCTAGGGACACAACCGTCTTTTGGTGGGGAAGGCTGGGATTGGGATAGAAAGTAAACATTTATTTATTTGACAAATATTTACTGAGTTTTATGCTTATGTGCCAGGCACTATGTTCAGATGTGCAGTGTTGAGATGCAGTCAGAGCACATGACACTTTGCTTCTGCCTTTAGAGAGCTTACAGTCTAATGGGAGAGATAAGAACTTTAAAACAAAAATAGTAAAAAGAGAGAGAGAGATGTACAGGGAGTTTATAGAGCACATAGTAAGGACACTGAGCCTATGCTTGGGAGCTCACAGAAGGTTTTCTGAATAAAAATTATTTAGGAGAAAGAGGAGTTGCAAGCAGAAAGAACAACTTGAACAGAGGCCCAGAGTTAAAGAGAAGGAACATGGCACCTTCAAGGACTGGAAATATATCAAGCTGACTGGAGCATAGAATGCCAGGCAGAGAGTGGTGCAAGATGAGGCTGGAGAGGTAGACAGGGTCAGCCATCCAAGACCTGTTCACCATGTTCAGGATATTAGTTATCCTGAAGACAACAGCAGCCTATTAAAAGGGAAATAGACCTGTGCTATAACAACTCAGATGGGTTGGGGACCAGACTGGAGGCAGCAGGGAAACTAGAGGTTGTCACAGTAAGTCCAGGTGAGAGATGGTGCCCCCAGCTAGGGTGGCAGGAGTGGAGATGTGGAGGTATCAGTGGCTTCTATACTGAGTTTTTTGTTCTTTTTTTGGCCCTGTCCTGCAGAAGAACAAGAAGATAGGGTCTCTATCCTAAAAGCTCTATCCAGGAGGATAGCTGATGAAAACTGCCCAGGGCCACACAGTGAGTCAACAGCTCAGATGAGACCAAAACACTGTCCCCGCCCCCCAGAGCTCACATGGGAAGATAACAAAGCTGCACATAAGAGCAGACAATAGTGCCTCCATGATTCAGACCAGGCAAGGTTGCCATGAGTTGGGAAAGAGATGAACTAGGAGAGAGGTAGAAGGCATTATGGTAGTGGGCATAAGTCAAGGAGGTGGAAACGTCCAGGGGATGATCGAGAAGGTGCAACAAATTTGGCAGGGATGCAGAGCATTGGTGCAGGGAGGGGGGAAAGCCTAGAAAGGTAAGTTGGAGCCAAACAATGAAGGACCTTGAAAGATAACTTATCTGAAAGTCCAGAGGTCTGTCTGAGGTCACAACTGCCAGGGATATGGGAACACAGAGGTAGCTTCCAAAAGAAGCTGTGAACTCCTGGCTTGAGAGATGGAGGTGAGGCCCAGAGCTCCTGCTCCTTCCTGGGCTATTCACCTCCCCTTCACCCATAGGGTGTCATTAATTGGGGTATGGGGTGGGGGAAGAGGGCATGGAGGTAACAGAGGCAAAGCAGGGGATCTCTCCAAATTGTCCTCTGAATTGCTAACAGAAATCCAGTACAGCTTCCAGAGTATCTGCTCATCTATAACCTCCTCAGATGGTCAAGAGAAGCTTGTGAGATAGTGGGGCAAATCTTATCCCCCACTTACCGGATGGGGAAAAATCCCTGAGACTCAGAGAAGAAAGTGAATTGCCTAAGGTGATACAGCCAGCAAGTGATAAGAGCCGAGGCTTGAGCAGCACAGGTCTCCAGACTCTAAACCACATTCCTATCCCCTGGTTTGCATCTGTTTCTGCTTGCAAGTGGCGCCCCTCTATAAGGCAGAACTCCCCAGCCAGCCAACAGCTTTCAGGAACCTGGTGTGGTCTGGGTGGCAGGGAGAACTAGGTGGGCATGGCCTGGTCCCCAAGGGAGTGCCTTGCAGGGAGGGTGCCCAGCCCCTGTCTTATTTTAAGTAGAGCCCTATGTTGAATCTATTCCAGGAGGATGAGGCTGGAGAGGGCCGCTTCAACTTCTCTGCCTATGGGATGGGCCCAGCCTGTCTGCAGGCCAAGGATGGCATCTCGGTCAAGGGTGCCAATAACAACACCACCACCAACCCCCCTCCTGTGCAATCTAAGTCCCCAGAGGAGATGCGAAAACTCTTCATCCAGAGGGCCAAGAAGATCGACAAAATATCTCGCATTGGCTTCCCCATGGCCTTCCTCATCTTCAACATGTTCTACTGGATCATCTATAAGATTGTCCGTAGAGAGGATGTCCACAACCAGTGAAGTGTCTGGGTTGTGGGGGGAGGCTGGGAGAGGGCAGGGTGGGAATAGCACAGGAATCTGAGCCTGAGGAAGAGAAGGGGAAGAGAGGGAGGGGCCACACGTACACAACTCTCTCTTTCTCTGCAATATGTGCAATAGCAAAATGCAGCGATGCATGAATTTTAGAATGTGGCAATATCTATTTAACCTCGGGTGGGCTGGTGGGAGGTGGGGAGGGAGGGACTTTTCTAATATAGGAACTGAGGGCTGGGAGGAAGGGGTGGGGGATAACAGCTTTCAAAAATTTGAGTCCATGGGCTATTCAGTTTTCCTGTTTCGAAGGAGATTGCAGTCTGCCCCAGAGCAGAAGGAAAGCAATGTAATATATGATATATATTCATGCTTAATATTAATGCAAAACCACAAGAACAAAAGATTTGTTTCTTAACCTATCAGCCTAGTAACTGCTTAAATTTTTAAAGTCACGGAAGTGATGAATAATTTTTCTGAGTGGAAACTGTCACAAATAAACTTGCTCTGGTGTGTGTCCCACATCACACCCCTCCAAATGCCATACCTATCTTCGTACTAGCCTAGGTGGACACATGTCAAAAAGCCATTACACCTCTGCTTTAAGAGGGTTGTGTGGCGTGGGGCGTGGGCCGTGGAAATGGGGAAAGTTGGAGAGAAGAGAGTGACTGAAGAGATGGGACAATTCAGAGACCCAAGGATTGAGAATCAAAGTCGCCCCACCTCAATCCTCATGTCTCAAGGCTAAGAACCACACTTGCCCCTCTCTGGGCCTTCTCGCTTCTGTGCTTCAACACCTGCCCCCACCACCACCCAGAAATGGCCACCATGGTTTTCTCATTATATTGCCAATATGCAATCTTTTTTATGGTTATAACAAAGAGTAATAATATCAAGAAAATTATATGCAGAAAGACTGTGTAAACAGATGCACTTTTTAAAAATGTCTATTTTTTGGGAATTGCAAGTGGATATGTGTTTGGGAAGATGGGGCCAGTAGAATGAAATAGATTTATTGTATAGTGATTCTACATAGTAAAGGTTTAAGAGGTGAAAGGGTAGTGCTGAGGCTGCTACAGTTGGGTATATATGGGTGGGAAAAGAGTAACATTCAGCAAGTCTGTCCATTATATTTTAACATTTCATATATCATAATAAATAATGTGAGAAACTTGGGGGGATGACCCCATTATATTTTTATAAGTCTTTTTCCCCCCTTTTTTGATGCTTAGTTTAGCTTTAATATTTAGGAAGATTAGACAAATATTTTTCTTTCCTTCTAACTCTGAAGAGCCAGGACTGTATGTTCCAAAATAGCTAGGACACTCCAGAATAAAAGGAGAGGGACTAGGAGAGGAATTGGGGGGGTGGGGGTGGAGATCCTACTGAAAGACATGACTATTCATATTTGGGTGGTCTGCAATGTGAACCAGGGTGGTAGAATTAAAGAGGGGAGCTGCCCCCAGCAGGCCTCTGTCCACTCTCAGCCAACACTACACCTGAAATAGGTGTGTTGAAAGATGGCACCATTGTCTGTGACATTCTCCCTGCTTTGGTCTCTTGACCAGCATGCTGGGGTTCATTTCTTTCATTGCACTTTAGTATCTTGGCTTTGTGTCAAAACAGTAGGTAGGATGGCAAGACAGCTGACAATCACTTTGTACTGAAGCCTGGTGTTTGTATCTTTAGAGCATCCCTGACTTGGGGCAGGATGGAGAGAGAGTGGTGTGAAGAGATGAAACATTGGGAGCCTAGCTCCTCCCTAAAGAACCTACCCCCAGAGAAATTTCTCCCATTCCACGTGGCAAAACAGCTAATGCCTATACAGGCCCAAAAAAGCAGGCCAAGACAAGGGTCTAGAGGGATTTAGGCAAACAAAATGCACAATCCAGCCAAAAACGGATTTGGCTTTGAGGCTTGAATGGAAAAACTGTTTACATCCAGGTTCCAAAGTCAATGAATCATTGCCTTCCCTTCTCTTGGCCTGTAAACCAGAAGGCTAAGTTTCTTTCCAGCCTTGCATGATGTGGGATAGAATCTGGAATTCTTTTTTCCTAAGAAACCTTAAGGGATGGGGCCCAGTGGGTAGTAGTTTCTCATCTAAAACCATCCTTTTCCCTACCACAAACATGTGCTCAAAGGAGAAAAAGTTTAAAAGAGAGTCTTTAACAATCACTACCAACCAGTACAAGAGTAGAGCTTTTTTTAAACTGTTAGTACTTTTCATTAGCACTATAGTCACTTTAATTAAGGCAGAAAAAAAACCTCAGTTCTAAGGTGGTGCATGAGTCCTTGGAGTTGCTATTAGCTCATTTCACTGGCACTTTAAGCAAAAAAACTTTTTTTTTTTTTTTTTATTAAAAAAAATTTTAAAGAAACCCTTCCCTCCACTTTACTCATTACTTTACTTCAGAATGTCTGAAGTCTAGGTGACTCAGACAACAGAAGTGCTAGGCCTCCATCAGGGACTAAAGACGTACCAATTGTTCTAAGATATTGTCCCCACTCAAACAGCAAAATCGGCAAATTCCAAACCAGCCTCCTTATCTGAGGTGGCTGGAATCAGTCTGAGACAGAGAAATCACTGGGCTATTTGCCCAGCCTCTGCTGGGTCCTTAAACTTCTGCCACCATATTCAGTTTCTGGGCCCACTGGGAACTGCCAGGTTTAGCTGACAGCATCCAATAGACAATGGAATCTCTTTAAGACAAAGAGATTGTCACTGGACTCTTCTCTCAGACTCTTTTAAACTTAGTGGCCCTGTGAGGGGCTAGCACATATAGCAGTGAAAACGAGGACCTGAATTTTAGTCTTGCCACCAATATCCTTGGTGACCTTAGGTAAATGTCTAAGCTTTAGTTTCTCCAAATACACAAAAAGGAGAATGATGTAAATAATCTCAAATCTCTCCTACCTTTAACTGCTCTATGAATCTGTGCTTGGACTGGTCTATAGGGAGTTCATACAACTTAAAGTTTAACATCACTTTGATGCCTAAACCCACTTCTGGGTGTGTGTGTGTGTGTGCATATATGTGTACACATACATAGAACCACAATTCTTATTGCCTTTCTTCTTTGGAAAATTTGCAGACTCGCTTTTCCCTTTGTCCCACTTTATCAAAGGTGAACAGCAGTGGAGAAAGGACATCAATCATCAAAGTAAAAAATACCATCATTGTGACTGCCTCCTTACTAGAAGCTTGTAAGCAGGGCTCGGTCATGGTGCAATCTAAATCAACTTTGGGATTGGGGTTGAGATCTGAGACTTACAGCTATTTCCCAGTCCAGCTGGAAGGTCAGCCCAGGGACATACATCTCTGGAAGCCCATAATATTTCTTCAACAAGTACCTTCTGCACATTCTCCACCCCAACCCTGAAGAGGCAGGCAAGATCGAGTTTTCTCTGCAGGTTGTATTTCCCTGATTGGCTAGAAGGCTTGCACTCTGAGGGCCTGGTAAAGTCTGTTAGAAAGTATGAAGGGACCTCTACCTGATATACAGCATCTTTCATTCATGAACCAACCAGACCAAAAATTCTCTAAACAGGCAAGCAGGAAGCATGTTCTTAAAATATAATTTAGCCTTTTTACCCCTCAACTAAGCCCCTTCTTTCAGAAACCAGCTCTGGAAATTTAAATTAAGAACCCTTGAGGGGGATTAGGGGTAATATGTAATATGGAAATTGTTTTCATTTTCTGCATGATTTTTCTGTAAACCTACAACTTCTCTAATTAAAAAAAAAACAAAAAACCCTCCTGTTTTTCTGCAGCTCTTTCTTAAAGCCAGAAACAGGAGCTGGCTCTAACCAAACGAAGGAGTAAAAGAAATATACATTGTTTTAAGTGAGCTTTCTTTTAACTTACTTGCATCAGTGTAAGGTAAAACATGTTAGCAAGGCTTTGGACTCACAGTATCCTGAAATCCCAAAGGATAGGGAGAACATCCTTGGGCAAGTTGAAATACCTTTAGGTATAAAGAACTTTTTAAAAATCCTGAACTGATGCCCTCCCTACCCCAGCTCAGCCTGGTATTAAGAGAATGAAAGAGATGACTTTTTCCTGACTGTCCCAGCTGAGGATCCCAGAATATCAAGGACAAGGGCACTCCACAAACATCTCTTCTAGGCCTGAGTAATTTAGAATCTGAGGGCCTGGACTAGCTGATGCCACTGCCAAATTATTATCCTGTTGCTTCCTTAAGAACTTCTCAAACTGTAGCGACAGGAATGGCAGGAGATAGGTTTGCAAATACGTGGGTGCTATTTCATGCTGTTTTGATGGAGCTGTGGGGTTATTTAAAGCAATAACTAAGGTGCTATATCATTTTTTGGAACAGCAAAATGAGTTGCAAAGTAGAAATTATTGCCTAATAATTTTTAAGATCATTAAGGCTTCTTCAGCTAGCATCCAAACCATTACTTCTCCCTTTTTCCCTCTCCCCTCTTCCTATTGCCTCCGTCTCTATTGGCATTTCCTGTTTAATCAGTTTGTGTATCTCATTTTGTGAAACCAAACTCTGCCAGAACATAGTGATTTATTTTCATGGGATGGGGCAAGAATGGACATAGTAGCTCCAATCTCATTTGTTTTAGGGCTGCAATTTCTATTCCTCCTCTCGCCCATGTGTTTTGCAATTTCATGGTTCTGGAAAATTTCCATTGGAACATTGGGTCGAGAAGTCAGAGTGTAGAGAATGGCAAGCCAAAAATATACCCTTCGGAGAGCCCAGTGATGAAAATTATATTCTACATAAGGCCATCAACCAGCTACAGAGCAGTACCAGCTAACTAATCTGGGGATGAGAGACATATTGCAGGCTGCATACTGATTCCAAGCATAATGGATCTCCCATTCCCATCCCTACCCTGCTCTACAATTCACTGTGTTGCCTTGTTTTTTCCCACCTTTCTTCAGATTCAAGTATTTTCTTATCAACTTCAGATTGTCCAGTATCCTATTTAAACACACCTGCCTTCTGAAGTGGAAAGAGATGAATGGGAGGTGGGCCCTTGATCTGGCACTACCTCAGGCTCATCATGGGAACATAGGTAAGCTACTTAGACTTTCTGGGCCTGTTTACTCCCCTGGTTTTTTGTTTGTTTGTTTTTTAAGTGGGGGGAGTTGAAGGAGATTTTTTCAAGGCCCAACTCTGGATGTTTTGATAGGCTGAAGAAAAGAAGAGCACAGTGTGATATCAAAGGTTTCCCATTGTTAGGAAAAGATTAAGGAAGAGCAGTCTTAGCCCTCAAGGAGATCACAATCTTAGTCCTTTTCCACGAAGATCAAGTTATTTCACAGCACTGATGGACTTGCCTCTGAGACTAGCTTCTCACCTGAGAATTCCATCAAACATCAGGACAAAATTCCACTCTGGTATTTTAGCTTGTGTATCCTGTAAATGCTGAAACCCATTTCCTACGGCTGTTTGAATTCTCTTCCAGAACCTCTCTGGAAGAATCAAAGAGAAAAGTATCAGAGAACTTGTGAAATATTCCTGGGGGAATAACTACAATAACTCCAAGTCCCCTCCCAGCCTACTTTCCCTCCCTCCTCCTCTCACACACATAATTTAATCATAGCAGGAAATTTCCAGTGAGATTTAATATTTTCCTGTTTGTTCCCATCCCTCTAGTTCGTTACAGGCAGAAAAAGTGGGAATGCACCAGACCACTGGGGGTTCATCTAAATTCATACCATCATCAGCTAAGCTGCACTAATAAAAAGAAGAAATATTATAGCAAGTGAGGCTGGAGTTGGGCCAGATCTCTCCACCTTACCCCAAACAAAACATCATCCTGGCAATGACGTTTCCGAAATTGCTTCCACACTCCTGTAGCTCCAACAAACTTTCCTTACAATCAGAAAACATTGCTCCTGTTTTGTTTTGTTTTTTTCCGAAAAGGGATGTATTTATGTTTTATGTCAATAAATCTCTTCAAATGTTTATAGGGTAAGATTATGACAAATGATCTTCACTTGCCCTTCATCTGGACCTGGAATTAGTGAAAATATTTCAAGTGGAAACGTTCTTCTCTTTCTCAAGTTTAAAAATTAATTAATAAAAATAGATTTTTTAAATCTCCAATTTTAGATTTCCCAAGATAATAAAATGAAAACCATATTCAACTGGCTATTTCCCACCCCTAGTCCCCACCACCATATAGCCACTTCCTTCTTTACCCCTGAAAGATTTGAATCACAAATATTTTAAAAGATCTCTAGGATGGATAGATGCATGATAAAATAAGTATAGTAAAATGGTAATGATAGTATCTAGGTGGTGGGTATAGGTATTCACTGTAAAATGCTCTCATTATTTTCCTCTCTCTGTCTCAGTTCCCCTTGTACAACAGGAATATTGAATTAGTTTCTTGAAGGGCATTGCCAACCATAAAGTTCTTTAAAAGACCACTTGTCCAACTGTCTTCTAATAACAGAAAAAAGCAAGAGGACTTCCCTCAGATTCTAACACCGTCTTATCCTCTCAGCTCCACTACCTCTAAACCCACCAGTGGTTTTCCTAGCACCTCAAGGGTATTAGCTTTGAGTTAGAAGGCTGAGAAGCACCTATCTTATGCATGTGGCCTTAAGCAAGACACAGAACCTCTCTGACCGTCATTTTCTTTGTATTGGGAGATAATACCAATATCATAGGTCTACTGTCTAGATAATACACATAATGAATGTTATTCCCACCCCTTCCCATTGTAAACTATAAAGCATTCTCATAGTTATCTAAATCTCTTTCTCTGAAATTCTTACCTCTTACTGTTTGCCAGAAGAGGCCATCAAAGAGCTTTCTTTCAGAAATTTTCTTTCAGAAAGCTCCTCCCAAATGGCCAAATCTACCTGCTCTACAGAGCAGCCAGCTCAATGACATTTCATGATTAGCCCCAAGGATTCCCTCAATGTTGAATTACTCCATGCTTACCTCAGAACTTGCACAGACACTAGGAGACCTAAATTCTAGTCTTGATTCTCTGTCAAGCACTTACATCTCTTTCCCCCCCCCACAGATACCATCAGAATATCAACTAAATGGAAGTCACCATATTAAGCTCTGCAAATAAAATAGTTATCACTCACATGTAAGTTAGTAAAATACTGTAAATAAACCCTGAATGTCACAATAATACTGTTACTTACTGAGCATGTACTGTATGCCAGGTTCTTTAAATTATATAATTCCCACAAAGGCCCTGATTTTATTTCCCATTTGATAGATGAAGAAACTTAGGCTCAAAAAGTTTATTACTATCTCAAGCCAAAGCTTTGTCAAAAGGTTTGAAATGATTTTTCAAGGGGAAGCTACGACTTCTTGCACATATCTGTATTTATCTCTAACAAATTATTTTACTCTCATGACCCATCTATAAATGCCCTACCTTCCCAAATTATAAGTATAAAATCAAATAATTTAATGACAAAATAATTTATTTTGTCATTAAAAAGCAGTATATGAGATTTTTGTTTACTGTAATTTAAATGAATTGTATAACTGCTGATAAAAATTATGGACCCACTTGCCTAGGTGCATTCCAAAACACAAAAATTTAATCTCCTAACAATCTGTCAAATGCCAAGGAATAGCATTCTTGTACCAGACCAAAAATCAAACATCTTCCTCATCAGGACCAAACAAGACACTCCTTGTCTTCCTCATCTCAAAACTTGATCATAAACAATATAAATCTATCAGCCCACCTTCAAGGACTAAGAACTAACCCAGAGGTTGATGCATGAAGGATTTGGAGTTGGTATTTGGGACCATTTTCTGGCAACAGAGTCATGGAACAGAAGAAGTAAATGAGTAAGCAACAGAGTAGAGTGGGAATAGATCTTATTAAGAGGATACTGAGAACACTACTTGTATGCAGTCCTGTATGAAAGGTAACTGCGTATCTGGAATGGCTAGGATTTGGCGGGAATCAAGGATAAGGACTAGACCTTTTCTGGAAGTCTTTCCTAAACCTGTTAGCAACCCAACTAAGATAAATTAAGAACTTATGCAGCAACCTGCTCACAAATGTTCAGAAGACAGATAGAAAGATAGATAAATAATGATAGAAATAGAAATATAGTTGAAGTTACTTAGGACGTTAGTAAGTTAGGAAGAGGAAGGAAAGGAAGGAAAGGAAGGAGATGTGGGCAGAGGTGGCTAAATGTTAAAATTAGTGAATCTGGTTATCCAGGGCAGATGTATGTTGGAGTTCTCCGTAAAGGGTTTGTATCATTTTTGTAACTGTCCTGTAGGTTTGAAATTATATAAGAATAAAGTTATATATATATATATATAAAACTACACAAACAATGAAAGGCACAGGAACCAAAGATGAACACCAACCCTAAACTGAGTTTACAATTTGGTGAAGATACAATATGGATATGAGTAACTAATTCAAAGGAAGATGTGGTAACATAAGGGGAGGCAGAGAGTGAGTTCAGAGACGAGAAATAGTGTATCACTGGAACAATCCAAGGACTCTTAGAGGATGGAGCATGAGTTCAGACTCAAAATAAAAGGTTATTTTCCATGGCAGCAGTTTACTTTTGGGATTTATATAACACTTGTGGTTTCAATCATCTTTAAAAGTGTTACAAAGGCAACCAACTCCCCCAAGCAGGTGTTCAGGTAGAGAACATCACTTCATAATGAGATACCATTGAAACAGGAGTATTAAAAGTGGCAGCCTGACCAATGTTTCAGTAAAGGAGGGGTCTTCTTTAGTGACCCCGAAGTCTGTCTCAGGGGCATCTAGGTAACTAACTGCTATGTATGTACCTTCGGATGGCTTTTCAAACTACCTCCTAAGCCTGGAAAAAGCAGCTTAGCCTTTTAATATATGAGTCAGTACAGAGGCTGGGAGAGGAGATCTCAAGTTAGTGGCATAGCCAAGACTAGATTAGGCTCCAATATTCTCTCCAGCTTTTCTGGGTTGTTTTGTGTGTGTGTGTGTGTGTGTGTGTGTTTTAACCTCCCTACTCCTGCCTGGCATCCTTCCACCTACTATTTACTAAATCTATCATGGCAAGGCCATGTACTAATGAAGCAGGGCATCAGAAAAAAACATCCCCTTTACTTCAAAACATTGACAATATGGAATATTTAACAACAGTATTAAAGTAACTACTGAAGTGGAATGCAGTAAGTATAAGAGAGGAAGGAAGGTGCTATGGAGAGGGCAGAAGATGAGTCAGGGAAAAGTTTCAAGGTATTAAGTGCCATTTGAACAGGACCTTAAGGAACAAATGAAATTTTGAGATGGAGGAAGCATTCCAGGCAGTGAGAACAGAACAGCATGAGCAAAAATCTGGAGGTCAAAAACAAGGTGCACATTTAAGGCATAGAAGAGGGGGCAGGGAATGTTTGGAAAGATAGACTGGGAATATATCATTAACATCCTTAAAGGCAGATTTAAGGGGCCAGGACTATGGTAGTTCTCAGAGACAAACAGGATATTCTTTCACGGGCAGGGCAGCTCATTCTCTCCCTTCTTTTTAGCTGACACCTCCAGCCTGGTTCCAATTTTCCTGTAGTTGTTTTATCTTGGAAGAACTTATCTTTCCTTCACCTCAGAGGTAGATATGGTACACACTAGAAATTCACACCTTCAAAAAAATGTTTATACTCTCCATGACAGAAAACGAAGGATCTCAATTTTCCAGTTGGAACACAGAGGAAGTAATAGTGAAGGGGTGAATTCTCTGACACTGAAAAGTAATCAAGCAAATGTTACATGATCAAAATGACTAGGATTTAGGTTTCTGGCAAAAAAAATCTTCAGGAGAAAAATGATTGCCTGGAAATAAATCCCAACAGGAACTCAACTATCTTTGTGTAAGGAGTATAAATTTAGCCCGAGAAGTATTAAGCCAGTTACTTTATACTAGGTAAGCTCTAGAAAGGGGATACGGACCTCCTGTAAAGTTCTATATTGAGTTCAATATTCTACATTGATTCTGAAAATGTTGCTCCTAGAGGGTTTCGCCAACTATTATGTCTATATACTTAGTACAATGAAGGTATTTTTACAGGGGAGCTTTTGGTACAAAAACTGTTACTTTTTGTTGACCTAACAAATATTAAACAGAGAAGACCTGGGGGAGGAAAATAATCTAGCTTTTGTCCTTTTAGATTCTCGACTGAATCTGAAATGACTTCTCCCAATCTAGAGATCACCTCTATATTCAAATCATGAAATCATGTCCATAAAGAAAAAAGGGTATGGAGGCAGGAAAAAAAGCCAAAAATAAGTAGAAAATAATGAAACTAATCTCCTTTAGATTTTATCAAGTCGTTAGTGGAAACACGTAAAAGGGATAGTTACAGGCTGATTCACCTTTTTTAGGTAATTTATTTTTTTTTTGCTAAAGACACATTTATTGAATGAAGATTTATATGGGATATAAAAAGGATTATACCATACCACATAACATTTCTTACAGATTAGGTAATTTTAGAAAGAATATTGTGGGGAAAGGGAAGGTTAGTATTACTAAACCTAGTAAATGAAAGGTTGGCTCAAATCCATTTAAAAAGTGATGCTTATGGATCAAATTAAGTAGCTTGCTAAATTCTAATTTTCCACATTAGATATATTTGTACCTCATTTTAAAATGTACCATGCTTAGAATGGTATGGAAGAAGTTAGAAAATTGGATGTTCTCAGTGCATTTCAGGGCATTTTAGTTCATAATGTCACATATTGGGCATAGATAAAATGCCTACCCAATGTGATTCTTCTGCATTTTAGCGAAGGGATAGTGCAATTTTCTCAAAAATCAAACAAACAAAAAATCAAGTTCTATTTTTGAAGACAAACATGGCAGGGACCTCTAAATAATAGTTTAAAAATCTGTGATGAATACCTGTCTTCAGCTGCTATAATGAGACTTAAAATGGACAGTGAACCACAAAGTGACCAAGACAAAATCTTTAACACTTTTAAGCCCTCTAGCTGAGGTTGCCGAAGGACATCCATGTCTGTCTGATCAGCACCACAAATTGACCTGAAAGTGAACATCACTCTATCCAGAAGTGATGCAAATTACTGCAATGCAAATAACTAGCATCATTTTGGGTGAAAAGGAAGAGTGGCTGGTGCACAACACGTGTTCAAACACAATAAAGTACTTCCAAATCATTTGGTCCTCTCTCCCAAAGGCAGTCATTTCCAGGGACCCCATTCTCAAACTTGACTGGCCCAGGGAATCTATGGGAGACCTATTACCTTGCAGCCATAGTTGTTATGAACAAGTTGGAGCCATATTTGGAAACTGGCCCATAAGAAAACTGAGGATGAGCATAACCAATTCATCGCTAAGACAATATTAATGAAAAAGCTGTATTAGATTAAAACATTCCAAAATGTTATAAATTATAAAATAAATGCTCAGCCATTGGGGAAAAGGATTATTTTATTCACATAATTTATCTTAGAAGTAGTAACATTTCATTTTTCTATTTTTTTTTTCACTCATGATCCATTCACTAATTTAAAATGGGCCAGTTTCTGCCAATATAGCCAGAGTGCGATCTCAGAATCTCACCCCAACTTTGCCAAAGCAAATGACTTCTGCATAACTGGAAATCATCTCCAAAGGACTTGCCCTTCATACTCTCTGCATTTCTCCCACTTAGATATCTGCACAAAAGATTTACCCTGTCAAACAGTTGACTGGTTTGATGTTTAGACAGAAGAGCAAATCCTAGATCATGAATTCTTCTGCAAGTAACTTTGTATTTCCTTCTTTTCAAAAAGGTAGCTGTCAAATGTGTCACGACACTTGAGGTATAAATCAGACATTAATTTTCAATAGCTAGATGTCTCCTGAAACCTCACACCTTGGACGTTGGTTCACTGGTACAGTATAAGAAATTACTTTAACCCCAAAGAACACAGGAAGGGCACTGTTTAATTCTTCAGGTCATGATGCCAGCATTGGCAGTGGAGTCTTACGGTTAAGACAACTGGAAGTTGTAACTCTGTTAACTCCAAAAATATTTTTGGGAGGGGATGTAAGAAATATGCTTGGCTGGGCAGGGAGTTCGTTAAGCTACAAAGTGTTTGATCACCCATGATGGAAGTGGCTAAAAATAATTCATACTTCCATGTGAAAGACCAGCAAAGTCACAAGCCTACATAGCAACCCTGACAGCTAGCCAAACTAGAAGAGATTTCTAAGAAGCAGCCTGTGGACATCTTAAAACAATTAATTGGCCTGGATAATTGGGTCAGAATTCAAAGCTCCTCATCCTTTCCCAGGAGAAAATATGATAGTATGTCTTTTATATGGAAATTTCTTTGTATATATATATGTATAAACTTGGTATGGCCTTAATGCTGCAGTTAAGGATTTGTTTGGCTACCACCTTAAGCAGCGTGTTAAGCAATTGCTTCCTTAATGTAACATTTTTACTTCTTAATGAACTCTTAACCTTTAACAAGCAATTTCCTTTGGCCCCTTACCCTTTTCCCTTTCTTTGCATGAAGTCATAAAAGTTATGGCAGTTATTTTTTGGCTTGTTAAAAAAAAAAAAATCTATTTCTGCAGTTTGAAGATGGAATGTATAATTTCTGTGATACATGTAAATATAAAAGTATATTTATTGAATCATCCATCCATACATATCCATGCTGATTCCAATGGAAAAAAAATTAAAGTTTTCTGAAATTTTCTGTTGTGAATATATAATTGTTACTATTTACCCTCCCTCCTCCTTTATACCTGAGAGAACATCTGAAGTCTTCCCATTAGTCCAGAGAGAAACCTATGTATAACCTGGAAAACATGTCACTTAGGACAAAGCTTTATGTTGAGAAATGAGAATTCCTTTATTCATTCAAGAAATATTTATTGATAGGTGCTATGGGAGATACAAAGATGACTCAGACACAGATCCTGCCCATAAGGAGCTTACAGTCTAGTAGAGGAGATAGAACATTTACATGGGGTACATGGTCAGAACTATGTTTCAGTTAGATGAATCTAATATTGTGAATAAAGTAGGCTAGGGGTGAGAAGAGGTGGAGAAGCTGAGAAACTACTGAAATGATCTAGGTTGGGAGGAAAGAGATGTGAAAGGCTGCTGAGGTAGAACTGACAGGACTTAGCTGGAGTTTGGATGTGGGAAGTAAGAAAAAGAGAAGACAAATGACTCAGAATTGTATGGGTGACATCATGAACTGAAAGAGCCAAACAATGGAAGAGCTAGTTTGTGAAAAGAAATGAAAATGAGCACGTAAAATTCTTCTGCACAGAAAGAAAGTGCCTGGATACACGAGGCACAATCAGAAAGAAATGGCTAATTACTCAGATCAGGAGTGCAACTCCCACCTCTGCCTACCCTCAAAATTTCCCAACAATCTCCTCCACTGAAATGTCATGGTGCCTAAAATTGATTGAATTAATGCCTATCTCCAGGCATGCCTCCCTTATAAGAATGAAAACAGAAATACATGAAAGTTATTCAACTCAATGAGTCATCATTTAGGGTCTCTTTCACATAAGTCACTGAACCTTCTGGTGGAACACAGGAATTAATCCCCATCCTTATCCTTGTCTTCTGGGAGCTGAGAGCCTAATAAGGTAGTAAAACAGATACAGGTAATTCCAATTCTAGGTTGAAGGTTTAAGTTATGTGCTTTGAGAAAGGTATAAAAAGTGCTCTAGAAACACATTTTTAAAAATGAAGGTTGGGGCAGATCCTCAAACAGGAGAGATGACCTAAGGAAGGGACGACAGGTGAGAATGACTTTGTTCCCCACTTCAAATCCTGGCAGATCAATCCCTTGGAAGCAGGACTACCCAAAAAGGGACTCTCCATTCCTGTTACAAATCTAGTCTCTTAGGGGGAAAAGAAAAATAGCTCTTATATTAGGTCTTGAAAAAAATGACTTTGATGGCAAGAGACTGGGGGAAAGGGGAAGTCCTGTAGAGATTCAAGTATATCTTCAGGGAAGAGAGAAGGCACTTGAAGCTGAAGGATCAGCAATACCCGGCTTATTAGGGAAACTGTAAGTGGTTCAGCATAGCTGGTGCATCACTTCCATGAGGGGTAGACATAGTTGGAAAGGGATATATTAAAACCCTAATACATAAATGGTGCTGCCAGGTACTAAATAGGATATATGCCTAAGACCAAATTTCTGCCCCCTAGGAGCTTACAGTTAAAATTTGAGGTGGAATATGCACCACAATGTACAGAAGACAAAATGCTGAAGAATTTAGTAAAAAAAAAAAAATTACAGCTGAGTTTCAGCTATTAACATATGAGGATACCCAATAGCTTTCTGAGAGCTAGTAGTAAACCCATCCCTGAGGGGAACACAAGTTAATGTCCTTAGACAACAGGCCTTGATAGAACTGGGCATTAAGACAGTTAGAAGGAGAGAGAGAAAACCTGGGTAGGAAAACTGAACTATGGAAGCAACTGGGTAAGAAAATAAAATGTGGCACTTTCCCTTTTCTTTCCACATCCTGAGCTCTGAACCTTCTACAGCAAACCCTGGTCAAACTGGTGATCCTTGTAAGTGCTCTATACATACTGCTTCAATAAGCCAATTTGGTATCCTGGACTAATCAATTCTCTAAGCCATTTTTCTTTTGTAAAATGAAGGCGTTATACAAATCATCTCAGTCCTTAACAGCATTAACATTCTATTATTCAAAGAATTTTAGGAGTCTCTTCTGTCCCATGTGGTAATATTCAGAATGGGAAGCAAAACTTTAAGGAAATGTTCTGATACATCTCACTTAAAAATATTTTCCATATAAGTCATAAATGATTCCAACAGCTAAATTCTACCTCTACCCCACCCTGCTTCAAAATCTTAACATCTACCTATACTAATTTATTGTTAACACAGTATGTTCTAAAATCTGAAGTATGCACTGAATCACATACAGAAAGGAAGTTCTATTCTCTCTTGCTTCCTTATGCCAGCTTCTAGGTATCTTATTTTTTAAAGGGCCAAATTAGTGTATATGCACTCTTCACTAAAAACATTTAAGAATTTAAATCAAAACCAAAGCTGAATAGGTGATATCATGGGGAGATTGTCAAAAACTAAAATGGGTAGTTATAGCAATAGTTAAAACTGTTTCTATCCAGATTAAACAGGATATAATCTTCCCTCTAATCACTACCAAACCAAAGGCACTTCCCATAAGTAGGCTCCTGAAAAAGAAATAATTGTTAAAGTAATTCAGTGTTGAGTTTTTGGTAAACATTCCTTAATTTGC
>JAQZBX010032574.1:0-25791 GCA_029593785.1 Cabassous unicinctus
TCTGGAGAGTCAGGGAGGCCTTTCCTGAGGAAATAATATTCGGGCAGGGATACTGATGATCATAATAGGTGAATGGTGGGGTCAAGAGCATTCCAGGTAGAGGAAATACTGTGTGTTGGTGATACTGGGGAAGTTAGATTTAAAAAGATCACAAAAGCCTGTGGGGGAAATGATAACTTCGACCAGGGTAAAGAGAATGGGTAGATTTGAGAAATTTTTAGATGGACAGAACTTGGCTATAAATTGGATATGGGGAGAGAATGAAGAACGGTGTCAAGCTTGACTTCTGCTAGATTTCTGGCTATTGGATCAGGACCCATTCACTGAGATAGGTAGCTGTGGAGGAAGCTGGACTTGGGTGAGGGTAGAGATCAGTGAGTTTGGTTTTGGACACACTGAGCTTGAGCTGCTTTTGAGATATTTAAGTAGAAATGTTGATTAGGCAGTAGGCTATGTGGGTCTAGAATTCAGACCAGAGAATTAAATTGGAGATGTGCTAGCATATATATAGTAATCAAAGCCAAGGCACAGATGATGAGGTCACCTATGGAAAGAGTGGAAAGTGAGAAGAAGAGGGCCTAGGACTAAGTCTTCAGCAACTCCAACATTTAAAGATCAGGTTGAGGAGGCTGCGTGGGAGAGCACATTGAGAGGAGGTGACGACGGAGGCAGGAGGAGAAACCAGGTATTTGTCTAATCTTGGGTATCAAGGAAAGGAGGGATAGTCTCAAGAAGTGGGGAGTGGTCATTAGCCTCCATTGTTACTAAAAGGTTCAGTAAGACGAAGACTACAAAGTCATGAAAGAAATGATGAATTTCTTAGTAAGAGTGCTTTCTTGGTGGGATGATGAGGTTAAAACAGTGGGTATGCTGGTTCAGACTCATAGGAGCCTATTGTAGGCATCTGATCCCAATCCTGTCCTGTTGGTAGGTTGAAGACAACCCTTATGGGTTACTTTCACCAAGGTTGGCAGACTTTTCCTTCAGGGGCCTGATAATGAGTATTTTAAGCTTGTGGGCCGTATGGTTTCTGTTGCAACTACTCAGCTCTGCCATTGTGGCACAAAGCTGTGTAGACAATATGTAAGTGATGGACCTGGCTGGGTTCCCATAAAACTTTGTCTACAAAAACAGGAGGTAGGGTGCCAATCCTTGATGTACACCAAGAAAATCGAACACTACAAATAGAGGCTTCCCTTTCCAGCCAGGTAAACATTTGCCAGCACACCCCTGTCTGTTAAAGAGACAGTGAATCTAAGCAACTTTTTTCAGAAATTTAGCTGTGAAAGGGAGGGAAAAAGAGTAAGGGGACCTAATGCCAAGAGAAGAATTTTTTAAAATGGGAGAAAACTTGAATGAGTTTCAGTGTTGATGGAAAGGGTTCCGTGGAGAGGAGGAGGTTGAAAATAGAGGAGAGAAGGGAAATGGACCACCTAGATCCCTGAGAAGGGGGTGGGACTGGGCTTGGATGGAGGAGGCTGCTCCTTATTGGAGCAGTAGGAGAAGAGGAAGTAACTGATGCAGCAGGTTTGTAGGATTTATTGTGGGAAGTTCGAAGGCAGTTTGAGCTGATGGCTTCTTTTTTCTATGTAAAGTAGGAGGTGATCTGTTGTCAGTGAGTGATCTGTTGCCAGTGAGGCTGAGGAGTGGGAATTTTGAGGAGTGAGGAAATGGCATGTGCAGAGGTGACAGTTAGGATGGCCAGTCTGTGCTATGGGCCAGGTGGAGGTGCTCAGCACTAATTTAGAGCATTATCCTTTGCCTTTTTGTGTATTTTTCCCCCCCTTTGGCAGCTCTGAGTTGCCAGAGGTCAAGGAAGAGAATGTGGATAGTTAAGAATTTGAGTCTTTTTTTTTTTACTTTTTATTTTGAAATAATGCAAACTTACAGGATAGTTACAAAACTAATGTAAACCTCCGTACGGAGAACTCCAACAATACCCTCTCCTCCCAGATACCCAGATCCGCCAATTCTTAACGTTTTGCTGCATTTGCTCTATCATTCTTTGTTTATGTTTATTTTCTAAACATTTGAGAGTAAGTTGAATGCATCATACTCGTTGAACATATAATACTTGCATGTGTATTTCCTAAGAACAAGGATATTCACTTATGTCACCACCATAAGTGCAGTTATTAAGTTCAAGAACTTTTTTTTTTTTTAAAGATTTATTTATTTTTATTTATTTATCCCCCCCTTGCTGCTTGTGCTGCTGTGTCCATTCGCTGCGTGTCTTCTCTGTGTCTGCTTATCTCCCCCTTGCTGTGAGGTCTTGCCTCATCAGCCCACCGCACTGCTCAGGCCGGCGTGCCCTCACAAGGAGGCCTCGGGACGCGAACCCGGGCCTCCCATATGGTAAACGGGGGCTCTATCCACTGAGCCACACCCGCTTCCCTAGTTCAAGAACTTTAACATTGATATAAAGCTTACTGTCTCTGTTCTAGTTTTTTCATATGTCCCAATAATGTCCTTTTGGGCATTTTTTCCTCCATGGTTAGATCCAGTCCAGGATTAGGTATTCTTTGTCTCGTTAATCTTCCCCCTCCCCCCCCTTTTTTTTTCCTGGAAATTGTGGGAACATATGTGCAATACAAACTTTCTCATCTCAGCCATTCCCAGGCATAAAGTTTAGTGGGATTAATCACATTCAATATCTTGTGCTACCCTTACCATTTTTCATTACCAGAACTTCCCCATCATCCCAAGTAGAAACCCTGCACCCATTATGCATTTTTCCCCCCATCTCCCCCTCCTCCACCCTGGAACCTGTACTCTATTTTCTGTCTCTCTGAATTTGGATATTCTAGCTATTTCATGTAAGCAGAATAATATAATATCTGTCCCTTTGTGTCCAACTTATTTTACTTAACATGATGCATTCAGGGTTCTTCTACATAGTAGCCGTGTCAGAGCATTGTTCCTTTTTAGGGCTAGTATTCCATCATATGTACATAGCACATTTCATTTATCCAGTCATCTGTTGAATGACCTTGGGTTGTTTCTACCTTTTGGCAATTGTGAATAATGCTGCGGTGAACATAGGTTTACAAATATCTGTTTGAAGACCTGCTTTCAGTTCTTCTGGTTATATACCCAGAATTAAACTGCTAGGTCAAATGATAATCTATGTTTAACTTTCTGAAAAACTGCTAAACTGTTTTCCACTGTGGCTGCACCATTTTACATTCTCGCCAACAATGTACTAAGGTTCCCATTTCTCTGCATCCTAGTTAGCACTTATTATGCTCCGTTTTTTAAATAATAGCCATTCTAGTCATACCAAGCAAAACTGGGTTTGTTTGTTTGTTTGTTTTCCCCAGATGCATCTTTAAAGCTAATTCCTGAGACATTGGGGTTTCAAAGAGAGAAAGTTTATTGGTTGCCCAAGGCATGGAGCACGGTGGCCTCATGGCCCCAAACTGCCTCCCTGATATGCAGAAATTCTCATATTTTATAACATCGGGGTGCTAATGAAAAATTGGGGTGGAGCTGGACACAGGTTCCTTCATTAATAAACATTAAGGGCTTGAACAAGCTGGGGGTGGACTGCAGAGGGAGTTACAAAGTTAAAAATCATTATCAGAGATCAAGGTTCTGAGAGAGGAAATTACAGAGTAGAGGTTAGTCACAAGGTTTTCCATATGGATATTAAACAGAGGGGGTGGAGTGGTTATTATCCCAATAGTAAGCACACACATTGATGAGCTCAATCTAGAATTACCATCCCAGTAGTGAGCATACACAAGGGTGAGCCTAATCTAGAATTACCATCACAATAGGAAGCATACACCAGGGTGAGGTTAAGTCTAGAGTAGCCATAAACAGGGGTGGGAACACTCTAGTTTCACTAATTTCAGTTATTAACCTTTTGCTATCTTTTAATATAAAGGTATCTATATAATGATTTAGTAATCATAATTATTTGTTAATTCTTAACACTCGGTTACACTAGTGGGTATAAGGTGGTATTTTGTGGTTTTGATTTAGAGTGTGTGTGTTGCTAGGTGGGAATGATGCCAAGATTGAGGGACAGAGGTATCACTATTTTGGTAAACGTGTTAAGAGATGATGGACGTGGCATCTGAGCCAAACGGAACAGAGTGAGGTGGGTGGTGGGGCTGACCTAAGGGGTGGAATAGAGCTGTCAGTGGACTGGGGGTCCTGATGAGTCACAGTGAAGTTTTGGTGAGTCCTTGAACAAGGCAGCAGTAAGTCTAGGAGATTGTGGCCAGAAAGCATGATGCTTCAGCTAGTATAGTATAGATTCCCACACTGGTTGTATCTCACAGATCGGGAACATTTAGAAAATACTGATGCCTGGGCATTTTCCTTTGGAATTCTAATGAATTGGTTGCTGTAGGGCCTGTGCATTGGTATTTGTGAGAGTTCCCCCAGGTGATTCTTATGTGCACCCAGAGTTAAGAACCACTGGGGCAGTTTTAGGTAAGGACAAAGTCCCCTGTGATTGTGGTAGTGAGTGGCTGGGGTGGCTGGAGGGAGAAAGTCATTGAGGATGGCACTGACGGGTTAGGATGCTGGATAGAGCCTCCACTTGGTTGTTGCAGTTCTCCAGCGAGTGGTGAGAAGGAGCACCAGGTGAGTCACTGTGCTGTGCAGGGGATGGGTGCAGCTAGGGTGTGCAGAGAGCCTCAAAGGACAGGCTTTGGTTTTACCTCATCTTCCAGAAGTGCTGGGAGTCGTAGTCTGGAAGCAGCTATGAGGTATATGGAGGAACTCAACTTTACTGCCAGACTCTGAGGGGAGCCATCAACCATCCTACCACAGGCCGTAAGGGGCAGAGAGAGCCAGCTTCCATGTGAGACCAGAAGGGAGAGGGGGTGTTGTGAGAAGCTCAGGCTAGAGGAGAAGATACTGATTATGAAGCAGCATTTCTAGAAGGCACAGTGGGAGTAAGAAGGAGTTCTGGGACAGTGTGTGCTGATGGAGGAGATCAAGGGTTAGAGTCCTTGGGGGCTGCATTCTTCACACCACAGGAGACATACTTGTTGAAGGACATGTGCTCCAGTAGAAGTCCGAGAGTGATAGAGGGCACAGAGACAGAGTGCTTATCTTCTTCTAGGAAGGCCAAAGGGAGTCATGCTTTTTCCTGTGCCAATGCTTAGAATGCCTTTGTAGCCCCCGCCCTGGCCATAAAAAGCCTTTCCTGACCCCCAAGAGTAGCATTACTTCCCTGTTGTGAGTTCTTAGCACCCTTAATGACTCTCCTCTCTTACAGAATTGATCTTATTTATTTAGTATATGGTCTTTCCTCACTTAGCTGAGGGCAGAGACTGTTGATGGAAGGATCCTGAGCCTTGTTGTCAGCGGGTCCCTAGTGAGTGAATGGTGTCATGAGGTGACATTCCGGAGGAGTGGTCCAGGTAGACACAGGAAGGGCGTTCTGGCCCAGGGAGGAGCGTGTGCACAGCACTGCTGCTGTTGTTCCTGAGACAGAGTCTGTAGCATCATTACAGTGGTGAGGAGAACACTGGGAATCTGAGTCACATTCTACATATCTTTATTGTTAGTCTTTGTCTTTTTGTTCTTATAGGCCAATCTCAAGATCACGAAAAGGAATTAGCTGCTCTCTTCCAGCTGTGGCTAGAGACCAAAGACCAAGCCTTCTGTAAGGTATGGTTTTTAAGACATACTAGGTCTTTTTCATTGCGTTTCCAAAATTCTTTAGTCCATTTACTCGTTAATGCCTGATTTTCCTTTTCTCCAGCAAGAAAATGAAGACAGCTCAGATGCCATGACTCCTGTTCCTCGGGTGTGAGTATAATACTCTAGTGGTGGGTGCTGCCCCAGGGACTGGGGTTTATAGCATTGCCATGGTTTTGCAGGTATTTTTTAGTATTTTAGAATGGACTTGTGAGAGATCCTAGGAGTCTGCTGATTCTTACCTTCCTCAACATATTTGGGGAAGGTGACACCCTCCCTTCACAAAGAGTGGCCCCCCATAGAAAGGATTAATTGAGGGCTGGGGCATGCAGAGTGGAGTATAATTTTCTTCCCTGTATTAACCCCTCCCCTCTCAAATGGGAATTTGAGAATCATCTATCCCAACTTCTTCACTTTACCGATAAAGAAATGGAGGCTTGAAGAGGTTAAGTGACTCCCTGAAGATTAGTGGCTGGATCCCAACTTGAATTCAGATCTCTGCTCCTAGCCCTGAACTCTTTCTATCAGATCATCTCTTGGCCTGATTCCAGCCTGGTACGGTCCTTTGTTTAGATTTCCAAACTTCTGCTCAAAGGCCCGACCTCTTCACAGACATGACAGAACCGTTGTTAATGTCGTAGGAGTGTAGAACTCAATTTCCAGATAACCTTCTCTAGAAGACAGAGAAACCACCCTTGTCATCCAGCAAATTTCAGGTTCCTTGTTCCTCAGGGGCTGACTTTTTGGTTGCTGTTAGATTGAGCTTATTTAGCAGCAGCATTGAAAACAGTGGGTAAAAGGGTTGGCCTCTTTCCCTCCTACCCAGTACCTTTTTGGATTTCTAAGAATCGAGTAATATTGGAATTACCAACAGGAGTGTCTTAGTAGGAGCTGGAAAGTATCCTTTAGACCTTTGTAAGAATCAGGAGTAATAAAGAAGGGACCTTTTTTTAAAGTTGAAAGGGAATGGAAACAATTTGGAAAATGAGTTCTGGGTGCTGGAGGAGGGGTGATGGATCTGTGAAATCACTCATGATCTCTCAGAGTTAATACAGAATTCTTCATGTTCCAGAAGAACTGACTATGTGGTACGGCCCAGCACAGGGGAGGAGAAACGGGTTTTTCAGGAACAGGTAAGAAATACCTAAAACCCATTGTAAATCTCTGCATCAAAGAGGACATTGCCAAAAAGGGCTCTTGGGTCCAAATTCTTGGAGGAAATTCAGACCCTTAACCTTAGATATTTTCTTGATCAGGATTCTTTGTTAGAGCTAGAGATGGCATGAGGAAAGGGATTGAGAGATTTTTTTCTTCCAGAATAGCAAAATACATTAATATTTACTTCCTTGTCCCTTTGTTCAATGACTGGGGGTCTGAGGACCATCCTGTCCCTCGGCGGCTGGCCCAGTATTTCTAGTGGACTCGTCCTTTTTCCAGCTTTCCCGGCAGATGCCTTTATTGTGAGGGAGCTGTGGAGAGAACCCCATGGGTTCTGACTCAGGAGCTTGCCCCTTTCCCCTTGCAGGAGCGTTGCAGGTACAGCCAGCCCCACAAGGCATTCACCTTCCGCATGCATGGCTTTGAGTCTGTCGTGGGGCCCGTGAAGGGCGTGTTTGACAAGGAGACCTCCCTCAACAAAGCCCGGGAGCATTCCCTGCTGCGCTCGGACCGGCCTGCCTACGTCACCATCCTGTCCCTGGGTAGGTGCCGTGCATTTATTGTCGGAGCTCTGTGTTTTCACCCCAAAGTTTTTCTCTAGTCCCGTGAACCATACTTCTTTTTCCATACAGGGAAGGCTTTGAGGGTCAGATAGCTTTTGAAGCTTTTGGGAGGTGGCCAGTTCTAGTCCCAGAGATCTATTCCAGGAATCTGTGTTTTTTTCCTGAAGTCTGGGCTTACATTCTTTTTCATTCACACCAGCCTAATTGTAGGAACTTGCTTCTTCTGGGTTTTGATTCCTATAAAGATGGGATTTCTTAAATCAATCCCTTTGACATTTTGGTGATGCTTACAGGCCCCTTCTCAGAATTGTTTTTAAATGCATAAAGTAAAATGCATAGAATTACAAAAGAAACCAGTTGTGTAAAGTAGTTATCAGAATATTAAAACAGATTTATGATGCAGAAATATGTGTGCTTCATTATCATACTAAATGACAAAATTTGGCAACAGGCCTCCTAAGTCCTGTAATTTTCAAGCAGTGATGAGTGTAAGTCTGTATGTATAAATGAGTGTAAGTAATATCGCTCTATGTTAGTGATATTTGGAGTTGTCTGCAACAGCTGTGATGTGATATGGAAATATCTGTGATTTCTGTTATTGCATCACAGGCACTGCCAGTATATTGTGGTTTGTTACCATTGTTCATAATTGAAGGAAATGCTAAATTTCCATTAACCATATAATCCTTTTCCCACCTAACTTCATGGATCCACGAAATTCTGTGGTGTCCAAGGACCTTCACTCCTCCCTAAAAGTGTGGAGAATGTGTGGGAAACTCAGTGGTAGAGCCACCAGCCACCAGATGGCAGTGTCCACCTAATGCTGAGTCTGGGTAAGGTAGATAAACAGTGACCCCAGAGGGCTTCAGCCCACCAGAGAAAGTAAAGGGACATTGTTCCTTAGGGAAGCCCTGCTTCACTCTTGGACTTTGCATTTTTTTTAATATCTCAGTGCGAGATGCTGCAGCCCGGCTGCCGAATGGGGAAGGCACCCGGGCAGAGATTTGTGAATTGCTCAAGGATTCCCAATTTCTTGCTCCAGATGTCACCAGCACTCAGGTAGGATGGCGAAGAAATCATTTCTTTTAGCTTTGTTCCAGAATGGATTTAAGAAAATTTATAAGGAGATATAAAATATAATATACATTTTGAAGAAAACTGAAATAAAGAAGGAAAAAAGGGTATCTCACAATTACATCAGTGATGACCTAAAACCCTTGCTGTGAATGAACCCCACATTTGGCTCTAAGCTCTCCTTCAGCTCATACTAAAGGGAATGCTGGTCAGTTACTTAGTTCACAATATCTTTTAGTTGAAAACAAATCAATTTCTCAGGAGTCTTTGGGTGTTTCTTGTTTTGCCATATGACTTAGAAAGTCATTGGGAGTACCACAACTAGCCTGAGATATAATCTGTTTATCAGCTGTGACTTAGAGCCAGTGGTTTTTCTAGAGTCCACATAACTTATCTGGTCTGAGTAATGCCTTGTTCACCTTTGCTCCTGGTTCATAGGTGAATACAGTAGTGAGTGGAGCACTGGATCGGCTACACTATGAAAAAGACCCATGTGTGAAATATGACATTGGACGGAAGCTGTGGATCTATCTGCATCGTGACCGGAGCGAGGAAGAGTTTGGTGCGTGAGGCCTCTGGGTACTGTGTCGAACCAGACCGGGGCTGCTTCATTTATTGCTCCAGTTCCATTATTCTTTTTAATGGTGTTCAGGCAAGAGAGGAGTATAGATGCTGGAGTTAGCCCTCTAGTGACGCCCCAGCGAGGCCTCAGGGTTTCATGAAGCCACCCTCCTTAGTATGCTGAAGGTAAGCTATTCCTGATGCTTACTATTCTTGTTTACAGAGCGGATTCACCAAGCACAAGCAGCTGCAGCAAAAGCCAGAAAAGCCCTTCAGCAAAAACCCAAGCCCCCATCCAAGGTGGTAAGTGACCCCATAAGAGCATCTGCCTTGGTGATTTCTAAAATGGAGACAACTGGCAATAGGTGCTGTCACTCACCTTAGTGCCTCAGAGACTACAGGGCCATGCCTTCCTTCAGTGGCGCCTTCCTTCAGTGGCACCTTCTGTAAATCTGCTCACGGGTTTCTCTTATCTTCTGTTTACAGAAGTCCAGTAACAAGGAGAGTTCAATGAAGGTGCTTGGCAGTGGCCCTTCAGAGCAGGGCCAGATGAGTCTCAGTGACTCCAGCATGCCCCCCACTCCAGTCACGCCTGTAACCCCCACCCCTCCAGCTTTGCCTACAACACCTATCTCCCCTCCACCTGTATCATCAGTGAACAAAAGTGCCCCTACTCCTGTCTCAGAACCAGCTAAATCTAGCTCAAGGTGAGCTCTCCATTTCTTCCCCAACTTTTTCTCTCCAAGTCTTTTCGTATATGCATCCTAAGTTTTTTGTGTTTTGCTTTCCCCCTGGTTTTCCTCTTAGTGTTCTTCTGGTGTCATCGCCAACAATGCCCCAGCTAGGGACAATGCTCTCTCCAGCTTCCACCCAGACTCCACCAAATTCTCAGTCTGCTGGCCGGCTCTTGGGCCACTCAGGCTCAGCTGGACTACCGCAGGTGCGGGTAGTGGCCCAGTCTAGCCTGCCTTCTGTTACCCAGCAGTCCACGGGGTCAACACAGACACTGCCTCAGATACCAGCAGGGCCACAGATCCGGGTTCCAGCCTCTGCCACACAGACCAAAGTGGTGCCTCAGGTACATGGGGGAGGGAAGCGGGGCAAAGGCCGCTGGGGAACAGGGAGAACGGAACCAGAGAGGTCTGATGATTCAAATGGGCAGTCAGCACTGAGGGTTTTTAGTTATTGCTACTGATGTGTTTCAGACCTGGGTCAGCATTTTTACATAGGGTTTTTCACATGTGGGAATTGGAACTTGAGAGAAGTGTAGTGATATGCCCAGGATTGTAGTGTTAGGACCCTGGTAGAGTTAGGACCTAAATTCAAACCTTGTGATCCTAAATCTTGGGCTCCTTCTACACAGGCTTTGGTCCTGGCCATGCTCTAACTAGTTGTGTGATTTGTGAAAAGATTCTTAACTCTTTTACATCAGTTTCCTTTATTGTAAAAGGGGTATAATAACATTTGTTCTCAGTGTGTAGGAAAAAAATGAGATGTTAAATGTAAAAGCATTCTGAAAACTAGGTTGTTTCATACAAATATAAGAAATACACAGTGTTGGGGAGCAGATGTAGCTCAAGTGATTGAGCTCCTGCTTCTCACATATGAGGTCTCGGGTTTGATCCCCAGTACCTCCAAAAAACAAAACAAACAAGTGAAAAAACCAACTCTCATTGGGGAGCGGATGTAGCTCAGTGATTGAGCGCCTCCTTCCCATGCACGAGGTCCTGGGTTCAATCCCTGGTATCTCCTTTAAGGAAAAAAAAAAAAAAAAGCAGTACATGGTGCACAACAGATCAGTGAGCCATAACGGTGCTTAGAATAACTGAACCGCCTGAAGACATCCAGCTGAGATTAGAAATACTTTTAGAGGAAAGCTTCTGGGTGGTAGGTATTATCACTGAGAGACCCTGCTGATCTGCATTTTAGTATCTAATTAAGCTTTTGGCCTCATGTTCTGAATTAGACAGTAATGGCCACTGTTCCAGTCAAAACTCAGACGACGGCCAGCTCTGTGCCACGGCCTGGAACTGGGCCGTCTGGGCTCACAGTGACAGGTCTCCCTGCCTCAGCCAGCCCTGCCAGCAAGCCGGCCACTAGCTCTCCGGGAGGCTCGACACCCAGTTCCTCCACAGCCACAGTCATTCAGAACGTCTCTGGGCAGAACCTCATCAAGCAGGTATGGGGCTCTCCTGTGCACTGGATACCCTTGTCCTAGAGCAAAGGACAGGCAGAGGGGAAGATTCTTGAAAAATCTTGGTGCCCGCAAGAAAAAGATTTGCAATCTTTGACCCTTAGTTTAGATACTTGAGGTGTGAGTTACCACAAGGGGCAGTGCAAGCTTTATAAATGCCTAAGAGATGTCATCCATTTCTTTCCATATAACTCAGCGTTTGGTAGATTTGGAGATGATGCCTCATAATATAATTTAGTTAAAATCCAGTGGTATAATTTTATATACTTATTGGCTTTTCAGTTTCACCACTAGTGAAAGTAGACTGTGTTTATACTTTCTTGGTTGTGAATACGAAAGGATAACCAAGGAACTCCAAATAATTATCAGGCAGAATAGCAACTAATACTGATGGGAAAACTTAACTGTGTGCTTGCATTGTGCTAAGCACTTGATAGATGTTAAATAGTGTAATTCTTCTAATACTATGGGTTAGATGTTTTGTTATCCCCATTTTATAGGTGAGGAAATGGAAGCACATAATGGTAAAGTAACAACATTTTTTCATTCAGCAAATATATATTGAGTGCCTGTTGGGTGCTGAAGCACTGTCCTAAGTGATGGGCATTTAAGCGAATGTTTTTGTTTTTGTTTTGTTTTTTAATATATTTAAAAAAAATTTTTAAGGATACTTAGATTACACAAATGTTACACAAAAAAATATAGGGATTCCCATATGCCTCTCTCCCCACACCTCCCATACCCTCCCACATAAACAACTTCCTTCATTAATGTGGCACATTGATTGCAATTGATAAACGCATCCTGGGGCACTGCCACTGAGCATGGACCATAGTTCACATTGTAGTTTACACTCTCTCCCACATAATTCTGCAGGCTATGGGAAGATATATAATGGCATATATCTGTCATTGCAGTGCCATTCAGGACGATTCCCCGGTCCCAAAAAAGCCCCTGCACTTCACCTGTCTTTCCCTCAGAGCCTCCACTGGCCACTGCCTCCACATCAATGTTGTAATTTCTTCCATTGCTAGAATCACAACAAGTCTATTGTAGAATACCAGTAAGTCCATGCTAGTCCATAATTCATTCCCCAATCCTGAGGATTCTGGGATGGTGATGTCCATTCCACCTCTAATTGAGAGGGGGCTATGAACCCATACAGCAGATGGATGGGACTCTCTTGCTTGCAGTTGTAGGCTCTCTCATTTCCTTGGTATGATGGTTGTCAATCCTCACCTCCTTGTTAGCTGTCCTGGGTGAGTCTAATGAACTGGAGAGTAGGTGTTGCAACTCCATTGAGATAGGCGAATGTTAAACAGACTGGTCTTGGCCTCCATGAAGCTTAAATTCTCATAGGGTTAGAAGAGAAATGCTTAAATACTGCACTGTTGGGTACTAATAAGTGTTCTGGCAATCAGTAAACAGGGTAAGGGGCAGAGTGATAGTGTGCTATTTCAGCTAGGGTGATCAGAGAAGGCCTCGGAGGAGCTGACATTTGGGAGACTTTTGAGTGAAGTTAGAGAGGGGCTGTATAATGATTATCTGGGGTAAAGCATTCTAGGCATAAGGCAGCAAGTGAAAGTGCCTGAGTCAGGAGTGTTTTTTCGTATTTGAGGAACAACAAGAAAGCTGCCATGTTCGACACTTTACGAGCAAATGTGAGAGTGTTATAGGAGATGCAGCTGAGAGAGGTTGCCAGTGATTAAATCAGGTTGAGGCCTCTATAGGCTGTTGCAGACACTTTGATTTTTATCTAAATGGGATGGGGAGCTATTGGAAGATCAGGAGCTAGAATGACTTGATCTGGTTTACATTTAAAGAAGCCTCTGGCTGCTGCTTAGAATGGTCTGGAGACAACAAGAATGGGTGAGGCAGGAAGACCAGATAGGAGGTGGTTATGGTAGTAAAGGCTAGAGAGAGAGAATGCTGGCTTAGATTAGTGAGTATGGTCAGCGGAGGTGGTGAGAAGTGGTGGGGTTCTGGCTGTAGTTTGAAGATAGAGCCGGTGTGATCTCTCGTGGCATCATTATGGGGTTTGAGAGAAGGAAGTTGAGCGTGACTCCATGCCTTTTGGCTTGAGTAACTGGGTAGAAAGTGTTGTCACTCTACTGAGAAGGAAACAGGTGTAGAGAACTGGAGACCAAGGGGGAAAAGTGTCTTCATGAAGGAGGGAGTCAGCAACTATATTCACTGGAGTGAATGTTTGAGTAAGATGAGGCCCAAGAATTGACCATTGTTCATTGCAAGTCATTGGTTCCAGTAGTTTGGTGGCTTTTTGGGAATGGATTCAAGACAAAATGTAAAGCGAGGAAGTAAAGACCTTGAGTACAAGTGATTCTTAGAGGAGTTTTGCTTTGGATGGGAGCAGAGATCTGGGGCTGTAGGTGGAGGCAGACAGAGAGTCAAGCAAAGGCTTGTTGCTCTTTAGGATGGGAAATGTCACTGCATGTTTCATTCTAATGGCAGTGATCTAGTAGCGAGAAAATCGATCATGTGACAGAGAGGGGAGTCCCTGCGTAGGCTAGAAGGGTTGCGTTGATAACACACCTGGGGCATTGGCCTTAGGAGTTCCAAGTAGTGGGGCTAGCTTGTGAAGCCAGGAAGTCCGGCCCCAAAGCCCAAGCTTTTAACCACCAGGACATGTATACTGCTCTCAAAGCAGAGATTGGCCCCGCTGTAAATAGACGTTTTTGAGACAACTGGGGAAATGTGAATATGTATTAGGCAACATTAAGGTATTGTTGATTATTGTAGGTATTGATGTATAATTGTCATTGTTTTAAAAAGTCCTTTTCTGGGTTAAAGACAATGTGTAGAGAAGTAACAATCAGTGAAATGATATGTCTTGGATTTACTTTAAAATATTATAGCACCTCAAAGTGGAGAAGGCTAGATAAACCATGATTGTTTGTCAAAATAACTGTTGAAGCTGAATGATGTGTACATGGGTTTACGAATGTTTACAACTTTTCAAAATAAAAAGTTAAAAAATGAAACATACATACCCATGAAATGGAGATTTGCCTAATTCTAGTGTCTGACCAACTCAGCATGGAGCCTGTCCTCAGTGCTGTTTCTCCCTACTCAGGTGGCAATCACTGGGCAGCTTGGCGTGAAGCCCCAGGCAGGCAGCAGCATCCCACTCACGGCCACGAACTTCCGCATCCAGGGGAAGGACGTATTGCGCCTGCCACCCTCTTCCATCACCACAGATGCCAAAGGCCAGACAGTTCTGCGAATCACTCCGGACATGATGGCCACGTTGGCCAAGTCGCAGGTCACCACAGTCAAACTGACTCAGGATCTCTTTGGGGCAGGAAGCGGCCCTGCAGGCAAAGGCATCTCTGCCACCTTACACGTCACTTCCAATCCAGTGCATGCAGCCGACAGCCCTGCCAAGGCCAGCGCGGCCAGTGCTCCCTCATCTGCTCCTGCTGGCACCACAGTGGTCAAAGTGACTCCTGACCTCAAGCCACCAGAGGCCTCAAGCTCAGCGTTTCGCTTGATGCCAGCACTCGGTGTGAGTGTGGCAGATCAGAAGGGGAAAACCACTGCGGCCTCTTCAGAAGCCAAGCCAGCGGCCACAATCCGCATCGTGCAGGGCCTGGGAGTTATGCCCCCCAAAACAGGGCAGACTATCACAGTTGCAGCCCATGCCAAGCAAGGGTCCTCAGTGGCAAGTGGGGCTGGAACTGTCCATACCTCAGCGGTCTCCTTGCCCAGTATGAACACTGCTGTGGCATCGGGGGCTGCCAGCACCCCTCTCAGCATCGGGACGGGAGCCCCCGCTGTGCGGCAGGTCCCCGTCAGCACTGCGGTTGTGTCCACGTCCCAGGCTGTGAGTAACTCACATTGGTGCTAGAGACTCACCCTTCTCTTAGGAAATCTCAATAGCTCTCTCACCCCGGTGACCTGAGAGACTCTCTAGGCAGTAGGGAACTGCTCATTTTAGAAGTCCTTTCTATATCACTTCATTTGACCTAGACAGATTTATTTATAGAAGTTTTGTTTTCCTTTGAAATTCATGAAAGTATAACATGCATACATTATTAAATTAAAATAGAACATACATAGAGTAAAATACAGAATTTTTTTCCCCACTCTCCAGGTCCCTTGCCATGAGGGCTAATTACTATTAGTAGTTTAGTATTTTGCTTCTTGTCTTTCCTGAGCATTTTTGTACCCATAGTTTATAAATAATACCTACAAGAGATCTTATTCTATATTTTGTTCCATGGTTTGATTTACTTAAAAATATGCCGTTGCCGGTATTTCTGGGTCTTACACGGATCTTGACTGCAGTCTGTTGAATGGTTTCCATTGTAATCCATAGAAGCAATGTATCCTAACCATTCTTTACTAAAGGATACATTTTTACTGTTAAAAATTTGATGCTGCAGTGAATGTTCTTGGGCATGAGTGAACTTGGGTTGTATTTCTAGAGCATAAGTTCCTAGAATGGGCCATGGGGGTATACATATTTAAAGTTTTCATAGATGCTCCAGTTGTGCTACCAAGGCCATACCGGCTTACGTTCTCACCAGCAGGTTTCCTGTTCCCCAGATCCTTGTCACAGCTGGCTGTCATCAGGCCTTTCCTCTTTATGACCTGTCTTCTGGGTGAAGAGGGATTTCTTTTTTGACTTCATTTACTTTTTCATGTGGATATTAGCTATCTGCACAGCCTCTCCAGTGGTGAACTGCATTTATATCTTTGCCACTTTTCTTTTGGGGCATTTTACTTTTTCTTACTGTTTTAGGGATCCCTTTCTATGTTATGGGTATGATTCTTTATATGTACAGAAAATACTTTCTTCCAGTTGATCAGCTGTACTTTTAACCTTGCATACAGAATTTTTTGCTCAACAGGTATTTATAATTTTATCTATTGCATCTACCAGTCTTCCCTCCCCCACCCCCGGCCCCCCAATCATTTCTAGGTTTTGTGCCTTGTGCCTTCCTTATGCCAGGGTTATAAACATATTATCCGTTATTTTCATCAAATACTTTCAGAGTTTACCAAAAAAAAAGTATAATTGATAATCCACTTGGAATATATTTCTGTGAATGGCATGAGGCAGGAATCTAATTTCAGATTTTTCAAATTGTTCTGACTTCATTGATTAGTTCATCCCTTCCCCACTAACTTGAAATGCTACATTTACCATAAAACCAAATTCTCACACCACCTTGGCCTGTTTGTGGACTCTTGAGTCTATTCTGTAATTTACCTGTAGATAGAGTTCTGAGGGGTGGGGCTCACATGGCCAGTATGAAACATGGTTTTACTTTTTTAAGTGAGCTAGATAGTAAAACCTCAGTAATTTGGGATAAAAGCCAGAGTGAGGAAAGAAAAAGTACATACATGGCCAAAATAAGTGTGGTTTAAAAGGAAATATTTAGTTTCATGTATCACAGATGTTGAAAGAAGGAAGCCAGGAAACTGTGCTTACTTGATCCACTTTTTTTTTTTTGACTCCTTCTGACACAGAAAGGTAGCGTCCATTGAAATCTACCCTATTATAGTCAATCTAGGTAAATAAAACCCAAGAGCATTTGCGGGGCAGGAAGTATTGAACCATGCCTCCTCCCTCTACCCCCCAGGAACTAGTTAGGCTGGTTCTTGAAGGGTCAATCCAGTTGGTATATAGATGGTTGGAAATACTTTAAAAACTAAAGCGCCCGTAAGTGAGGAGGAACAAACCATAAGTGAATCCATTTGGAGGCACTACCTCACAGTGTCGTGTTGCCTCTTGCTATCTGTAAGTGCATTCTAAGAGGCTGTAACTTGGTCATCAGCTGGGTGGGATCCCTGTGGGGACATGAGGTGCAGTTGTGCAGCTGAGTGCCCAGCTTCTTTAGAACCAGCCTGCTCAGAGATGTGGAGGACTTTACTTAGCACACTATCTACAACCCCCCACATCCCTGCCCCCCACCCCCAAATTATTTTTTAAGTGAGATTTACACAAGATATTACTGTATACCAGCAAGCTGTAAATGTTATTATTGACATGCATTAAAAACTAGGCAGCCTAAAAACAGGTGATACGGTGACCTGATTTTAGACTCCGTGAAATTCCGAAGACCCTAGAGGCATATAAAAATTTTTTTTGTTCCTCTTGGGCCTTATTAGTTTGGGGCCTGGACTTTTTACCTGTTTGAGTTTATTATAGTTGTCCCTTAACTCACCTCTCTGATCGTTGGGAGAAACAGAAAGCACCCAAGGCATGTGATCTGTTCTGAATCACAGGTGCCCTGCCCTTTGTCATCCACCAATGAACCTGCATTCCAGTGAAGCAGCAGCTATGCAATTGGAGATTAACTCTTGAGTTCCGTTGTCCTCCCTCACATTTATTTCACCAAACAGTCATATGCCCAGCACTGTTCAACGTGTTGAGAATACAGAGGTGGATAAGACCCTGCTCTCTGAGGAGCTCCAAGCCTAGTGCTGCAGTTGATTGATCACATACTTTGCTTTATGATGAAGACTGTGTTTTACCTGGCATGGAGATTATAGGTGGCTGCTGCTGCTCCTTGTAGTATGAAAGAGGAAGACCACGGTCCCTGAGCACGTGACTTCAGTAAATGGGACCCTAGAGGGTATGGGGGAATAAAGGCACCTGTTGTGCTTACTCCTGTAGGTGAGACATGTTGACTTTCCTTACCTTCTTCTAGCCCATCAAACCCAGTCGCTTTTTCTCCCTAGGGGAAGTTGCCGACCCGGATCACAGTCCCGCTGTCTGTGATCAGCCAGCCTATGAAGGGTAAAAGTGTGGTCACAGCTCCCATCCTCAAAGGCAGCCTTGGAGCCAAGTAAGTGCTGTGCGATAGTGAGGACACAGGCTTGGAGGGGTGGGCAGGGCTTACATATTGTTCCTTGTCACAGAGCAGGAAGGGGCCTGCTCATCAGTAATATTTATTGAGTACTCAGTACTGCTTTAGGTTTTGGGGATGCAGCAGTGATTAAAACAGAAAATCCACGCTCTCATCAGGCTTACACTGTAGAGTGGGGAGAGGAACAATAACAAAGTAAAAAATAAAAGCTATATGCTGTTTTGGATGGTGATGCATACAGTAGAAAGAAAGCAAAGAAGGGGTGGGAAGTGTGGAGATGTATTGAGGTGGTGAGATGGGTCTCGAGATGGCAGTGTCAGATGTGGCTATTAGGGAAGGCCTCCCTTGAACGTTGGAGCCCACCAGTGTGCTAGTTCAGTGGATGAGGACTTCCTGGGAGCCTGGGCTTCCTGTGCCCTTGACTTAAACAGGGATAAAGAGCTGGATGACAGCAGCAGCTTATGTGATGAGGCTGTTTTAGGGGAGGGTCTGGTCAGGAGCATAGACTGCTCTGGGATCCTTTCTATTATTCCTGCTAATCAAGGGGTGGAGGCTGGGGTCATTTTTATCCAAAACACTGCTTGCTTTTGGCTCACTCTTTTCTTCTACACCAGCAAGCAGAAAAGCTAGAAGAAAGATGGCTATCTCAGCTTGTTTCCATTTCAGTCCAGAATTCTGGAATTTTCACTAGGCACCTGACCCCTTCCTAATGGCCTAATTCTGGGCTAGAGATCCTTCATGTCCTTACACCTTACTCCTGCTTTCCTTCCACAGTATCAGTGGCCTGGGCCGCAATATCATCCTCACCACCATGCCCGCGGGAACAAAACTCATTGCTGGCAACAAGCCTGTTAGCTTCCTCACCGCCCAGCAGTTGCAGCAGCTTCAGCAACAAGGGCAGGCCACACAGGTAAGGCCCAAGGCAAACTGATGGCCATTTTGTGATAAAGTGTCCTAACCCACTTTATCACCTGGCCAGATCAGGTGTCTGTCTCTTTTGCTCTTCTTAACTGATAGAACCACTTGTATTTTGCGGCTCACCGACCGTATGTTCTCTCTTTGCAAACAGGTGCGCATCCAGACTGTCCCGGCATCCCATCTCCAACAGGGCACAGCTTCTGGGTCCTCCAAAGCGGTCCCCACTGTTGTCGTGACCACAGCCCCATCTCCTAAACAGGCACCTGAACAGCAGTGACTGGGAGAGGACCGTGGCTTCCAGAAAAACTACACCTATACTGCCCTTGCAGCAGGGAGGGAGGGAGTGGGCCATTGCCTCATTCGTCTGGTTAAGGAAGGCCTGTAGGCGGTGATGGCAGCAGAAGCCTCAGTCTAGCAGCCACCCCACTTGTAAAATGCACCAAGCAAGGCCTGCATCTGGGTCCCCGGCCCACCCTGGGCCAGTCCAGGAGAAAACTGATTTGTGTCATACAAGCCACTTTTATCCTGAGAGTTACATAGCTACGGGCACTGACCAGTTGCCGAGTGTGCAGACAGTGAATGAGCCTTGTTCTTCGTGTGGATTGTAGTTTTTACCTTCTGCTCTTCTCTGTGATTAGTGGTCTAGTTAGAAGTTTTGTGTCCAGAAAATTTTATGTAACTTATTTTTTTAAAGAGCCTATTGTATATCTTTATCCAATAGAAACCTGGGCTTTAGTCTGCCCACCACCATTCCCCCCAAAACTGATTACTTATTCATTTGATCAGAATGGGAGGATAGCAAGATTCTTAGTAAGTTGGTGGCTGACTTGGTAACTGCATAGTAATTGAGAGGCTGCAAGATAGGAAAGAAACATAATAAGTTAGGTGGAGTGGATAATTCCTTGAAATGGATTGGCATCCTGTCTTTAGAAGTTGGGGTGTTGGGACTTTGATGGTGGTACATATTTTTACCTCCCAGTTGTGTCCTCAAGCCTGTTCATACTTCCGCCCCAGGCAAGTAGACAGAGTAGGGGATGCCAGCACAGAGGCTGCTTTTGGAGCACAAACTTTGTTGCAGTTGAGAGATTATACATTTTGCTTTGCTCCAGAGCAGGGGTCAGCAAACTATGGCCAGCTGGCTGGCCACCTGTTTTTGTAAATAAAGTTTTATTGGAACACAGGTCCATTTGTTTATGTATATCTGTGACTCCTTTTGAGTTGGCAATATTGAGTAGTTGTCATAGAGACAGTTTGGCCCTATAGCCTAAAATATTTATTATTTGGACCCTGAGAAATTTGCTGATCCTGCATAAAGATGGCAGGAAGAGCATAGGGATGTACAGGGGCAGGGACCTGCCCTCCAGGCAGCACCAACCTCCAAGAGGGCATTCTGGGCTTGTCAGCCACTTCTGCAGATTTTATCCCTTCTCATCGCCCTCCAAGCTACAGGCCCAGCTCAAAACAATGTTTTAAAATGCAAGAAGTAATTAAAGCACTGGTTGTTAATAGTATATGCCTCCTTTTTTATTGGGGTAGGGGTGGGTGATAAAGCTTTTCTGCAGTGATATGACTTCCATTTATTTATTTCAAAAGGAAGTTTTGGGTATTGAACCCAGGACCTTGTACATGGGAGGCAGGTGCTCAGCCATTTAGCTACATCCACTCCCCCCATCTCTTGAAAGCAGCCAGATTATTTTTTTTGTTGTTTTGTTGTTGTTGTTTTTCCTTTTCATTTTCTTTTTGCCAGATTATTTAAATGTATCTTTAATCCGTGGAAAATTCGTGATTACCATTTATGGGCTCTTTGTGAGGAAGTAGAGTTGGAGGGCATAGAATCAAAATGGTCGAGTATTTAGATGGGGTGGTCAGGTTGAAGTTGGGTGTTGGGCAAGTTGCAGAGAGGCAGAGATGAATTCAAGGAGTTAATTGGCTTCAAAGTGGTTTCCTAGACATCTCACTTAATTCTTAAAACAATTCTGTAGGGTAGATGCTACTAACCTGTTTTCAGTGTGAGAAAATGTTAATCTGAGTTGGTCAGAGGAGCACCAAAATGTAAATCAAGTCTTTCGATTCTCATGTTCTTGTCATGTGGCTCCTAAGGGTAGGATGGCTGCAATGTGTCATGCTGAGGATTGGGGCCCGTTCAGAGCAGGGAGGTGGTCAGTCTGGATCATGAATGCAGAGGTAAATTGGCTGAGATGCCTGAGATTTTGATGGGACTCGTACAGAAATAAGATTGGTAATTTAATGTGAGAGGTGGGGACTGCAGTGAAGAACATAAACCAGTTGTTATCTGCATAAAGCAGAGTGCATCTGTGCTTTATAATGCTTTGTTATTTGCACATCATTATTTCTCAGAGTCGGATTTCAGGTAGAAAGTCCCTGTGAGTTTCTAAATGAGAAAATGATAGAAATTGGAGATATCCTGTGTCAGGTATTTTACTGCTGGTTAAAAACAAACTCCTGAATTTACTTAACAAATGATTTCATTAAAATAGCCCTGGCATTCAGCCTCAACCCTACCCAAGCTTTTATTCATTAACGTCACCTGACTGCTGGTCTCCCTTGTGCATGCAGATATTTACATCCTAGGAGGTAGGGATATAAAATGCTGGTGTGTTTGAGGATGCAAATATAGGATTGACTCCCCAGTGAGTATAATCCTGATGCCATTTAACAGAATGTGCAAGAATAGGAAACCCCCTACTGGAGTTGTTTTGAGGTGACATCACCAGTATTTGTACCAGACATGGTTCCTTAGAATGTAGACTCAGGGATCTCCAGGTGGTGTGGCAGGTATGAAGGGTGTCTTGGGATAACAATTCCAGAAGAATTTCTGGATCGCAGCCACTGGGCCTCAGAACCTCTGGTTGACAGAGGTTGGTAAAAGTATTGCGACCAGGTATCTAATACTGGATTTGGTGAGTAGCACTGTGATCAGTTTCTATGTTACTACCACATCCAGGAGTATCCTACCTTTTTAATCTAGAATGGAGATCTTTTCTATGAAAGTAAAACAGGGAATAGGTTTCTTTTCACTTTGAATCCCTAAGGAAAGAACACATTTTATACAAGGAACACGGTCATTGCCAATATTAAGTCCTCCAGTGCTTGCTGAATGAGTAAGGGGACCCAAGAATTCTTTATTTCTAATAATTAAATACATATTTTTAAGTAGCTCATTCTTAATCCCTAAACTGAGACATCAACTCTGAAATTCTGGCTAACCATGGGAGGTTGCCTCTCACTTAAGTACAGGGTTTCTTCCAAAGAGCATGCAGTGCTTCCCATAAACTGTCTCTGCCACATGTGTATGACATAGCAGGGTGGTGCAGTGAGAAGGATGCTGGGCTTGGGAGTCAACTGAAAACTGGTTTTACCATTTATTGGCTGTGTGCCTTTAGGCTAATGAACTTCTTTGAAGAACCTCATGCACTTATATTACAGATGCTTGTGAGAATCACATGAGATACAATGTATCTCAAAGTCCAAAAAATGCTGTTCAAATGAAAGGTGTTACTTGGTCTGTGAGACCCCACACAGGTTTGTCCTAACCCACTTTATCAGCTTTTAGAACTTAATATATTAACTCATGAACTTTCCATGTTCTTTCATTGCCTTTGTACATACTATTCTTGGTGCCTGGAAAGTGCTTTTTCCATAGGGCAGACTCCACGTTGCTCTCCTCTGCCACCTGTCATTGGAGGCTGTCCTCGCCACCTATAGCACCAAGCATGCCGTCCATGCTTGGCATGTCTCATGGATCCTTACAGCCAGGTGAGTGCTGGGGCATAGTGGATGTTTAATCGATAATTGTTGAAGGAAGTTTGGGAAAAAAAAAACATACAGAGCCAAGACTAGTGTTGTAAAGTTTCTATTACTACTTCAGGATTCATATCCTTTGCTGTCAGTTATATTAAATTCAGGGCTTTCCATAGTGTGGCATTTTTCTTTCTACCTCATTATGCATATTTCCTGCCAGCATTCTCCATTAGGGTGCTTTTGAGGGGACAGAACATCTGAGTTCCATCTCTCAGCTGGGCTACTAACTAGCTTCCTGATTTAAAAAAATAAATAAATCACATTTGACCTAATTTTATCACTTATTAACAGTGGTGTTGCAATATTCTGGGATATTATTGGTTAGGAGACAATTAAGTCATTTAAAATACCAAAGCTTGTGAATTATTTTACTTTAAAAAAAAAATACACAACTTAGAATTGTATCTCTAACATAAAGGCAGTATTATCACTTAAACTGATATTTTTCTGATAAGAAATCACCTGCTTTCCAGAGAGAAAAAGGATTAAGTTGTCCAAAGCAGTAAGTTCTGCTGGATTCATATCCTGAGCTCACTGTAGGGCCAATTCCTGTTCTAGAACCTTCAGAGGCTCTGATTTCTCTTTACACACAAAGGCTGGCTGCTTCATTTTTCTCTATGAAGGATACCACACCAACACAGACTTTAATTTGTAATGTTTAGAAATCCAAACCAGCAAGATACACAAAATGTCAAAGGCCTAATTTCTTCTTAGAACCTCCACCCTTTTTAATTAAATGAGGAGGAGCAAACATATAGCACCTTAAGAGCAGGGCAAAGCAAGCGTGAAAATGTCAGGCTGAGCTACATGGTGGCACACCCACGCCCCCCGCTCAGCTTACAGGCCTTGCCTGCACTGGGGGCCCAGTCTCACTCCTCATCTGAGCCGTTCAAGAGGGCCGTCTGGTAAGTGTGGTCTGGCTTTAGATTCTGAATCCCAATGATTTCGCCATCCTTGGTCCTCTTTAACCGAGTCAAAAGGCTGTAGCAGAGAAACAGTAAGAAAGGATTAGCCAGAAAAATTCCCTTACTCTTTTTCCCAAAGCTCTAAAGACATCTGCTGGTTCTTAAAGCATTTTTTTTCATATCTAGCAAGGAATGTGATCACTTTTCTGACAATGTTTTACCCATTCTGCACAGTAGATGAAAAGATTTATAATTTATAATATCGTCGAGACCAAACTTGGGTCTCCTGCTTTCTGGTCCATTGCTTCATAGATGTCATGATCAGGTGGCAGAACTAAAAGCAACTCTGACCTCAAGTTCTCTTCTGTTTGCAAGGCACTCCTTCTGGGTGAAGTGTATCTGCTCTGGGACTAGGGAAATAAGGAACTAGATGAAAGGTGGGGGCAGCTACAACAGCAGTGGAATAATAACCATCTGCTGAGTCACCTTAGCACCGGCACACTGGGGCTCTGCCGTTTATAAGTTGTGTGACCTTGGTCGTTGTTAATCCCTTTGAAGCTTTGGTTTCTTAATAAGTAAAACATGAGAACAGTGCATCTGTCACAAAGTGAGAAGGTTTAAGTGAGGTGACTGACATGCAAAGTGCTTACGCAGGGCCTGGACTACAGTTTGTGCGTAGTAATTATTAGCTCTTGTAATCTACGAGCACCTACTAGTGCACTCTCTGCTATGGTATCTTGTTTGGGTGTCACATCATGGCTGGGAAGTAGGCAGGGCAAAACTAGAGAGAAGGTGATAGGCCCTGGATGGAACAACAACAGAGCAGGGACTACTGTCTGTACTGACCCCTAGTTTTCACTGTCACACCAGAGGCTTAAAATCTGTTGGAACTGCATCTGAAACCTGGTCTGCTGGGTTACTTTGGCCCATACAAGCCTTTTGACTTCTCACAGCCTCATCACCATCATTTGCAAAAGCAGGGCGTGAAAATCACCCTGCAGGGGTAGAGTGCTGTGTACAGACCTTGGCACACCATTAGCATTCGTGAAGTGGCATAAGTTAGGATAGGTGGGCCACTGGCAATCCAGATAACATGAGGTGGTAAATTTGAAGGGGGAGGTTAGTTAGGGGGAAGAGACCTCACACAAACGGACTTCTCCCAAACCTACCAGTAGGCCAGAGCGTAGTTGGTGGCCACAATGCAGAGGGCAGCCAGGTAGTGCCAGCAGAAGCATAAGGTGATGAACATGATGTTGGAGTGATCTTTCTGGTCCCATTCAGGGGTTCCAAAAGGTGGGAACAGCACGAACCCAATCTGGCAGATCAGAGGGAGAAGTTGGTCTCGCCATTAGTTGGCCCTTGCATTCAAGGGAACAGTTTAGCAAGTGCAGACTGCAAATGGTGTCATTACCTCCACTGGGGAGGACAGATTGAGAAATATGTTTGATCTGCTAGCTCTGTGTGCTCCATAGGTTCTTGTTAATGTCATGCAAGTGCAGGATATTAATGGGTAAACTTGCATGGGGGTGTCTGGGAAGAACAGTGCCCATTCATGTGGTCCATTAGGGCTGTATATCTAGGCTGTGTAACCCCTTGAGAGTTTGTCTTGCACATGCCCATTAGGGGTCCTTTAATCCACTCAGTGTGAGATGCATTGGTTTGAATAATCACCTGCCAGAACCAGGTGCCCTGAAGAATGATGATACTGGTTCGGAAGAGTTCCAGCACGATATTGTCCCGGAGGATCACCTCCAGGAAGACACCGAAGGTCCCTCCAAACACAGCATATAGCAGAAGTGAGTGGATGTGCTGATCCAGTAGTGGCCGGTTTTGAACATGGTAATAGAAGAGGAAACCTGCCACAAACCAAACCACAGGCATCATGAATGGACTGGCTACTGCTTTGAAGGAGTCATTCTGCACTTTACATCACTAGAATTCCTCCTACTCTTGTCTCAAAGCTAGACTTTTTAACATTTAGGAAGCCAGTTTACATAACATTACAGTGTGACAAACATGCAAATTGTTAGCTATTTTCTGTGTGTGTTGAGGGTGTAAACAGCAAAGGGTTTATCATTGTTTTTTTTTTTTTTTTTAAA
>JAQZBX010032575.1:0-25788 GCA_029593785.1 Cabassous unicinctus
CCCCCCGACTTCCTCAGAACCCAGAGGCTGGACAAAGCAAGAGAAAGAGCCTAAAAGAGAAGGAGAAGCAGATCTAGAAGAAGCGAGATTCTGATTGATCAATTGAGAAGGTAAATAAATTCATACATTCTCTGAGTTAGGAAAAGCCATTTCCCATGCCTGGGTCCCAACCCTTGCCTAAATCTTTGAAGCCCCACCTCTTCCAGAAAGTGACCTCTGACTATTCTATCGTATCAATTTCTATTGATTGGGTCATCTGTGTAACAAACTACCAAAAAAGCTCTCTGGGCTCAATTCTGTAACATTGGGGTTCTGATATCCTCTTATCAAATATCTGTAGAACATAGAATTCAAATATCTGTAGAACATAGAGAAAAGCTCTCTGGGCTCAATTCTGAGACAGTTCAAGTCCATGTGGTCGCTCAGAGTTGGAGAGAGTCCAGCTCCTGGGTCAGGTGTGGCACACGGCTGTCTTAGCAGGGCTCTGCCTCCCGAAGCCCCCCTGGGAGGCGTCAGCCCCCACAAGGCATTGCTGGGCGCACAATGCCAGTGTCCCCACTTGTGTGAGTGCAGCCCGTCAGGATGGACGCCTCCTTGCTCTGGGGAAAATCTCTTTATGTTTCCCCCTTGCAGTCTGCAGAGGCCTGAATCCTTATCTCTCTAGAGGACAGCAAGCTTAAAGACAGGAAGAGCCACGATCTTCCTGTAGATTCTTTTTTCCGCCTGCCAAAAGCTTGTGAGGCATGCTGCTACACGGCACACCCACCTGCTTAAAATGTGGAGAGGAAGAAATACAGGAAGAAAAACATCAAAATTTCTATCCCAAATTACCCCGCCATGGCTTACATTTCCAAAAAAGTTTCTGGCGTTCTGCAAAGTGTATACTAGATCTCGATCTTCCTCACATCTCTCCAACTTCCTCCCTTCCGTGTTCCTGTTCGGAAAGAAGCAGAAGAGCTCCGATCTGCGCTGCAGCTACCAAAGAGCAGGTCACAGGCGGTAATAATATAGAAAGGCGCAGAACAAGATGTTCGAAATATGCCTCAAAGCTATTAGATCAAGTAGTGGATACTAAAAACTACTCCCAGCCTTTTGTGTAACTGTAAGTGCAATCCAGCTGTCCATGTGCCTTAGGAAACAAACGCAGGAATACCTAATTGAAGGAAGATGTTTCGAGGGCTGAACAAGAGGGGAGAGGTGTTTTGATGCATGAATAGTTTCTTCCCCTTGATGCTCCCACAACCATTTTGAGCAACTACAATCCAAGTGGAATCTCTGAAGCCACTCAGGAAGTTGTACAGTGTGGCTCTGAGCCAGTTACCTGGGAATGCGTGAGGCAGACCTGGGAAGGGGCATACATGCGCGATGAGAGTGTGGCTCTCTTTCCTCTGGAAATATGTCTACTGAAGACCTCCTACGTGCCATAGACTTGCCACTGGTGGACAAAAGCCATCTGGCTATTACCCTCAAGAGCCTGCAGTCTAGGGAGGGGACAGGTGATTGAACCCTTTACTGGAAACTTTCTTTTGTCAACATAGCTTGAAGATTTATTGCCCAGAGTGGGCATAAAACCAGTGTCCCTTCTGTTAGACTGTCACATACAAAGTCTCATTTGATTCCTTCTCTAGAAGAGTCTGCTTTCTCTTCTAAGGCCTATTAAAATCATATGTTTTCTCCCACTACTGAGCAATACTTTCATACCTATTATCATTTCCATCAAATTTCCATGATGTTAGGGAAGGTTTTGCCTCCCTTTAAATTAAGGAGCCAGATTGTAGGAACCATGGGTTGTATCCACCCTAATGATATCTTTCCCTTTGTGCTTCTCAACGTTTTGGGAAAAGGAATTGGGAGGCAAGAGTAAAATAATGGCTTAAACTAGGAGTCATAATTTCCACTGCTTACAGAGGCCAAGAAAGAAATGAAACTGAGGTGAGCAGGTGCAACATAATAGGGGATGCTGAGGGCTAGGGTGCAAGACAAGGATTTCACTGCTAAAATCCAGCCAAATATTTCCATGAGGATTTGTGGGCTTACTATCATCAGAGCTTCCAAACTTTTCAAGAGTATCCAGATCTCCATATTTGATATGAGCTCCTTCAGCTGTGCAATCTTGAGGAGTATTTGAATGTTTTGCCTTTTCCTTTAAACAGAGTGTGGACCACGCAAAGGTGTCATTGGCTGGGATCTGGATTTTGGATAGCCAGATGGGTTTCTAGAACAAGGGACTTGGCGTTGCATTGAGCAAATGTCTCTGCACCTTCCCTTACCACGGGGGGCAGGCCTGTTGAGTAAAGTGCTGAGCAGAAGGCCTCTTCATCAAAGCCTAAAATCCAAAGAAGAACCCCTGTAGCTTTATCATCAGTCCACACAAATGTGTGTAGCCAAAGGCAAACCATGCTTGAGACAGGGATGTCAATAAGCAAATATCTTGTCTTGCTCCATGTTATAGTTTACATTGAGGCATTTGGGTTCGATGAACTAATGCATTCACCTCGCTGTGCCTGGACTACCTGTGCACCCTGTATTAAGCCATCCCAATGTGCCTCTGGAACTGGTGGGTTCTCAGGTCTGCTTTCATTAAGGGAGGAAAAAAGAGTCAACCTCGGCAGAGGTGAGCTGGGGAAAATGGCTGTAGCTCAAGGAGGCAGAATTATAAAGTTTCTAAGTCAGTTTCATGAAGCAAAGATCTATCAGGTCTCCTTCTGGTTCAGTGTAGTGAAACCACAGAAAATTTGCAAACTAAACTCAGCAAGATGCAGCAATAATAGAAAGCAGGTTTTCCTTCTTTGGATGCATTGGCTAATGAAAGCGTCTTCTGGGAGGCACTGGAGTAAACCCATTCTCTGCATCCTAGGGATTTGTCCATAGATTCCTTGTGTTCTCTAATTCCTAGAACAGTGCATGGAAGTATGTAGATGCTCATTAAATATGTGTTCATTGAGTGTTCATTGGCATCATATTAGATGTCAGTGACAAACACATATGGTTTCCCAAACTTGTAGTCCACCAAAATCTTGTATCTATACTTTTCTGAATTTTATCACAAATTTTGTAAATTAAATTCAACTGCTCTTGGCAAGATGATGTATGCTGTATATATGAAGAACTTAAAATATTTTCCTTTAAATTGCTCAAAACGCACTTGAGCCATCAAATGGCCTTCCTTAAATTAAATTGATGATTTCAGTGAGTACATATTAAATAATATTTGCTTCTATTGATAAGTGAATATAAAAAAGAGGGAGAAATTGGAGGATTTGAATATTATTTGGAAAATAATAGTTTTGGACATTGGATCATCTTTCTAGCAATATACAACTCATCAATTTCTAATACTGACATTTCAAATTTTTGTATCATTTATTTTACCCATTCACTGGATTGGCTTCAACACAATTTCCAGCTATTTCTCTTCTTCTTTGATAATTGAGACGTCTTGTAAAGCACATTAACAAACCAAGAAGAAATAGTTGTCCCTAGGCACTTTATAATGCTGGAGTTCCAAGTTTTAATGTTATTTTAAGACAACCAGGCTATGTGAAAATAAAATCAAGGATAGTGTCCCCTTCACCTTATTTCCCATACAAAAACATTTTTTAAGTTAACACTGCATTTAGTACACTGCAGGGAGGTGGCAGGAAAAAGAGGAAAATCAGAGAATAATTAGAATTGGGAAATAGTTGAGTGCTGGCCTGTTGCTACCATCTATCACACGATATGGATCTTTGTTTCCAATCCCAGTTTACTAAAGTATCAGACTAGGTACATTTGTTTTAAATAACTCTGTTTTTATGTGAGGACAGGGACTGGGAAGTGTACATAGATACTTGCCAATTCATTCCAATGTATGTTGGACCCCAGTATGCCACTAAAATAATCCTTCTTAGGGTGACCACTTACCTCCTCATGAAATCCAAAGAATTTTCCCCAATCTTCACCTTTCCTTTCTTCTCAGAAACGTTTGGCACTACGACCCCTCCTTTCTCCTTGACACACACTCTTTGTGTGGCTTCTGTGACACTGTTCTAGCTTTCCTCCAAACTTCATGGAACCCTTTCTCTGTCTCCAGTGCTGGCATTTTTCCCACCTGTGGTGGGCTGAATTTTGTGATTTTGCAGCTGTTATTTTTAGGTAGGGTGTGGCCAACCGAATCAGTGTGGTTCTTAATCTGTATTACAGGAGCCTTATAAAGAGAAGTGTCAGAGAAGGCCACGGGGAGAAGCTGGACGTCAGCGGAAACCTAAAGAGAAGAAACATGGAGGGAGAGATCGCCATGGAATGGGAGGCAGAGATGCAAGCCAAAGAATCCCAAGGCTTGCAGCAAGCCAGCACCAGAATGCTGCACATTTTGGGGAAAAAGCATGGTCTTGGCAACACCTTGATTTTGGACTTCCAGCCTCCAAAATAGAAGCCAATAAATTTCTGTTGTTTAAGCCAACTCATTGTGTGGCATTTGTCATAGCAGCTTGGCAAATTCAGACACCACTCATTCACTAAGCATTGGCTGCTCCAAGGCAGTGCCCTAACCCTCTTCTCTTATTCCATAATCTCTTCTTAGGATGTCTGAGCTACATGCCTCCCTTCAATTACCCACCATATTAGCTAGAGTCTAATCTCCAGCCTATATCCTTAAACATTTAGACAAGCACTCACTTGTTACCATCTAATAAATGTCTCAAAGGCATTCTAAATTCAACTGGTCCAAAATTAAGCTTATGATCTCACAACCTGGAATTCCTCTGGGCATTATATCCCAGCTCCGAACACCAACATTCATAACCTCTCTGCAGTTCCTATAAAACCATCTCAGAACCACCAAATTGTTTGCATCCAGATGACCTCTCCCAGAATATTTCTCATAATCAGAAGCAATACAAGAAATGTCTGGTTGGCCAGGTGTGCTGATTTAAGGGCCCCCAAATAAGGTCATTGTATACAAATTGTATTTTCAAGTTTTACATAAATAGCAGTCCCAACATTCTTAATCAGAACAAATTGAAATCAGTCCAATGTGTTAAAGAGGGGCAAGTCAGTGCAGAGAAGGCATTTTTTAAATGTAGAGATGTACTTATGCCTTGCTCTAAGGCTAAACAATACAATTTTCTCTGCTTTAGGACCACACATCTTGAAGGCTTTGCATAGAAGTCTTGCCTTATATCAGAAGGATTCTGGCAGGGCACAGTTTCATCCAAGCTCTAGCACTGGTTTTTGTGAATTTCTCTTTTTCGCTCCTGAAGTAACTTGCTTGGATCACTGTACTGAGAGGAAGAGGCTGCTATGAAATTACACTGAACAGTGTCAACCATATACCATATAACTGGTAGCAGGGAACCCTTGTGCATTTCAAGACCATTTTTATTTAACTCATGCAGTGTTCTTAAGGCAATTTTATAACTTGCCGATGCTTACAAATGAAAAGAATTCACATAAAATTCCAGAGTCTGAGCCTTCTTTTAAAAATTGTCTTTATGACAAGAACTGGCTGGACTTGGGTTGGGTCTTTTACCGGGCATGTGCCACCAGGATGCCCTGCTCCCACCAGGCTGCACTCCCACCATTGAGCCTTCTGCTACCTAAGTGGTCCCCATAAGGATGTGAGTTACCAGCCTTTACAGTAATTTCAGCCCAGATCCGAACTCTCAGAACAGCCCCCTTTGCAGTAACTCTGCAGCTCTGCGTCATGTATACTTTGCTTCTTTTCTGATCCTGACCTTACACTGCCATTCTGATAAAAGTGCTACCTTCTGTTTTCACACCCCAACTCATACCCCAAGTACATTAAATAAGTGGTCTAGCTCTATTTACTTCCATGAATTCCAGTTCTACAGATATAGACATTTTTTTCTTGTTTCACCTGTTCTAGAATGAGAGTTTTGCCTTGAAATCCCTGCCCTGGCTGAACATTAGAATGGCTTGGAGAAATTTTTAAAATTCCAATGCCCAAGTTATAAGCCAGATGAATGAAATCAGAATCTCTCAGTGTAGTTCCCAGACATCATTATTGTCTAAAGTTCTCTGTGTGATTCAATGTACAGCCAAGATTGAAATCCATTATAGTCAAGTATGTAGATTATCTGCCTTTTCCCAAGAATCCATCAGTTACAGGTTCTGCTTCGCTTTCATGCCCATCCCACTGCCTATTAAGTCCCCTTGTATAGGATCCCTTCTTCATATGTTTTAATGGTTCTCTACTCTGGCTTTGCAATAGAATTATTTACACAGCTTTTAAAAATAATAATGACCAGAACGTAGATCAACTAAATCAGAATCTCTGTAAAGCCAGGATTGAGAACCATAGCACTAGATTATTCATCCTCACAATAAAACATTTCTAAAAAGATGTATCAGTTACCTATTGCTGCAATAATGCTGTGTAACAAATAACTACAGAATCTCAGTGACCTAAAACAATAAGCATTTATTGCTCAAGTGTCTGTAGATTGGCTGGGTTTACCTGAACAATTCTACTGATATTTGAATGGAGTTGGCTGGGAGTTGACTGATCTGGGCTGGACTTGGCTGGTACAATTCAGCTCTGTTCCATGTGTGTCTTCTTCAGGTACAACCAGGCTAGCTTGGGCATGTTCTTATGATGTTGACTGAGGCATGTTTTAAGCCTTTGCTGTGTCAGGTCTGTTAATATCCTATTCATCAGAGTAAATCATATGGCAAGAACAACATCAATGGAGCAAGGAGGGATAATGCCCCATGGATGTTAGGGGAGGAGTGTGAATATTTCTAAACAATAATCTAATCTATCACAGAAGACATGAAGGTATTTATGGCTTTTTTCCTAGAACTATAAACAGCTCAAAAGTTTAAGTTGGAGGGAGAATCCTTAGTTGACTTCACAATAGTTTTTGTCATCTTTTCAGCATCCAGCCACTATGGAAGGTTCTCCATTAACCTATTACTGCAACAGGTTTTTGTCACATTTCTAGATCCCCGGACCCCTGCTCTACTCATGTTTTAGTAGCAAACCGTTCTCCTATCACACCCATTACTGAATTTACAAAATAAAGAAAAAGAATATTCAAGACAATAACCACCTATTGAGAAGTGAAAATCATGTATTTTCCCAGTGGCACAGAACATTCTTCTCTCATGGCGAGTTCTGAAAATCTTTTGCCTTTGTGTACAATAAAACTTATAGCTACAATAGACAACAGAAGTGTGTGTATCCCAGGCTTCAACCTCAAGAAGACTTTAGCTAGCAAGAGTGAGCACTACAATTTTTAATTCTCATCCCCTCCCCCTCCTTCTTCTTCTGTTCTTTTTGAACTAACTTTTCCCATTCTTTGGTAGATTCTACTGGGTGTTTTATATAGGTCACACAAAAGATATTCATAAAACACAAATCCTTTGGAATTGTGTTTCTTTGGAATTAAATGAAGGAAGCATTTGGTTATGAAAATGGGGTAACTGGGCCTAAGGTCATGTACATATATTCTTTCTAGTTGCAGCCAAGATCAGGTTTGGGGATTTCTGATTAGTTCTTTTTGGTGGTGGTGGTTAGAGGGAAACGGATCTTTCTGCTGCATGCTTGGAAAACCAGATGTTATCACTGCTAGATTATTCCTCTGCTGGTACAGCTTGTTTCATTTATTAAAAGAAAGACAAGGTTGAAATTGGATCTATGCAATGCATGTCAGTGGCTTTATGTGTTTGTGAATAATAAACAGCTTTCAGTGTTCAATGTTGACTTTAGAGGCTATAACTTGACATCATTTTGATTTCTCTTTTGATTAGCCAACAACTTGACATCACAGAGTTTGCAGCCTTAAATAGGAAAACACCTATGAGGATGAGAGGGGCAGATGTTGCCTCTGTAAGCCAGCATTGGGGAGGGGGGAGGGAGGGGAGGCTTTTGTTCAGTCACGGAAAATGGACATGTGTCTCATGGCGGCGGCAGTTTAAGTAAACATAAACTCTGAACCGAAGATCATACCCATCATTTCCTCAGAGCTAGCAGCCCCAAACCAAAATACAGTTTTATTTGGCTAACCCCAAAGTAGGATGTGGGTACCAGCCTCGAAAACCACATGATCGGGTTTCAAGAAGACACCACTAGGGCTATGCTTTTGTCCTAAGCAGGAAAGTCATGAAGGCATTGCTTCTCATAGCACCATCATTATGTCTAAAAAACTGAGGCAGCCATAACAACAGTTAGCTTCAGAGACAGGCCGACAGGCTCCTTGGCCTTTAAGCCTATAACATGAGCTCTCTCTCTGACACGGTTCTGCTAAGAGAAGGGCCACTCCTAAAGGAGTGGAAGAGAGACCTTGGGTATCCAGGCTCGCGGGGCAGCGACCATGAGCTAGTCTCCTATTCTCTGGGGAGATCTGTTGTCCATGAATCTAGAATGTGTGTCTAGAAGCATCACCTGGAATTCCTTGGAAATTCTTTTTTCATTTTTATTTTGTGTAAGTGATCTATCAACGAACAAAATAGAGACATGGTTTTGACATGTCAACATTTTGCCTTTCTTTCATAAAAGAGCTCCTTCAGGGGCCTGGGATCATTCCAATGTACTCAGGCTGTGTGACCGTTGAGTCTGGGCTTGCTGCTTCGCAGGTTTCCACGGTGTGGAGTTTTATTCCTTTCTTTGCATGGAATTGTTGTTTTTCGCCCCTCTCTGGAGCCGGGGAGGGCTGGGCAGATGATAGAGTTGGGTGCCCCGAGTTAATGACTAGCCCTACATTCACGGGCTCGTTTACTTTTGTCCTCACCTGATGCCTCAGTGCTGCCAATGGGTGGGAATTAATTTTATTGAGGATTTTCTTAAAAGAAAAACTGCTCACTTGGCTGGAAAAGCTTTGACAGAAGGCAGAGCAGCCGGTCACGTTCAAACGCTGTGTCTTCTGGATTTGGGAGGAGGCAGGGAGTGGCGGATTCAGGAGGAGGAAGGGACCAAGCCTTCATTTCACAGGAGCCATTACGGGGCTGTGAAATGATGCCTGACGCATCACACAGTCCACCACCAGGCTCGCGCGCTGAAGATGGCCTGCTGTCCCCCGTCCCCGCTGAATCTGTGCATGACCCCCCAGCACCCTTCCCAACAATCAACTCCTCATAAGAAGGTAATCGTCTTATGGTGAATTGGAGAAGAAGAAAAGGTTCTGGAGGAAAAATGCTATGATAATAGAAAGCTCTTCAGTGTTGTAACCATCTGGTGGACTGCGGAACAAAGAAGGCGAGAATGGAGTGCCCAGTAGCTTCTTTTGGCCTCAGATAATGGGCACTCACCCTGATTTGTATTCCTCGCAAGAGCAATTCGCTCCCATTTCACACCACATCTGCACCACATTTCCTCTCTCAATACAGCCTTACAAACAAGTTTCCACCCTTAATTAAGTCCACATCAGTCTCCTCCAAAGAGTAGAAAAAGTTTGTGTGGACGCCTGACTGGCAGAAGAGGCACAAATGAGATTTTAGTGACTCTTGCTTTGTGTGAGGCATTGAGATTGATGAGGGGCTCATGCCACCAGGGTTTGGCTGTCCGGGTGGGGCGGGCTAGGGTGTGCCTGGGCGGCTTTAGGCTGGGCAACAGCTGTGGCTAAGCTTAGGCGACGGCCTTGGGGCCGAGCCTGCGCGGGGAGGGGATGGGGACCCCATTGTTGCATAATCTTGCTTTTGAAAATGGGCTACAATTGATTCGATCTGATTTCTAAGGTGCTGTCACCAGAGCATCATTAAAAGTCCTTTAAGAAACTGGAGAATGGACTGGAGCCCCAAAGGCGGCTTTGTCCTCCTCGTCCCAGCTTTTCTTCCTGAACGTGCTTCCCTTCCAGCTGATGGCAGGGGCAAAGCCTGCAGCTCAGAACAGTTATCATGGATAATTTTATTTTTCTTTAATCAACAAGACAAAGTCATTGAGAGAATCACAGCAATGCACTTTCGAAGGCAGGAGATTTAAAATCTTTGCTTCACTATCTTCTTGGCATGAGAAAAATGATTCCATGTTTCCATAGCTGCTCACAAGATTCACTTTTCTGAAAGGCTGACTCACTGTTTTGTGCGTGTGTGTGTGTGTGTGTGTGTGTGTGTGTGTGCATGTCTTCTCCCTCAAACCACTCCCAGAGGCTTGAAACGTTCCTCCTGGATAGAGGCTGTATAACCGGCAGGCAGCAAGGAGAGCTCAGCCTAATGAGAGGCAGTAATCAACCGCCCAGGAACCAATAAGCTAGAGCAGCTTCCTCCAGCCTTCCACCTCTCTTGGCCAGAAGTAAATTGGCAACTGTTTTTCCTCCCTTTTAATGATAAGGAGGGAGCCAGTATGGGGACCTTTAAGATAGTCTCAGACCAAGTGTCAAAAGACCCTGAAAGCTCCAGGGGTCTGCCTCCCCCACACAGCATGCCCTTCATTTGTTTATCTAAATACTGACAAATTGAGGTATTTTAACAGCCTATCTATGGGCTCCGCTTCATTTGCATGGCGTGCCCGCTATCTTTGAGCCGATAATGAGGCTCAATATAAAGGCCTCATTGAGGGCTCTGCAGTGCCTGACAGTGATGAATACTGAGCAGGAGAATTAGGTGGTTTCCAGAAGAATACGCCATTGTGCACAGCCCCTATCCTTTTATCTTCCCTGCTGCTCATTTTCAGGTCTTTCAAGGAAACCGCCTCCATTCCCTTTTTAGCTAGTGTCTTTTACCTCCCTTTCACTTTGAATGGGCACCATATTCCAAATCGTCAGCTCAGCCTTGTGCTATTTTAGTCACCATAATTATCTTCCTGTCTTATCCGATGAAATGCTAGAGGTTTCCTTTCACAGTGTCAGCCACGGAGAAAAGCCGTAAAGCATGTCCCGGGAACAGTTGGTCCCTCCACCCACTCGATTCTTGTTTATTCTCTTTTGCATTAGCCACCTTCTGTCAGAATCACCCAGCCTCTTGTCTGCCCAGAGCTGTCACTGAGTACACCACTGAGGTGTGGAGGAGGTTTAGAGGGACCACAGAAAGCCAGTGTCTTCCGAAAGTAGGAGCTCAAGCATCTACGATTTCAGCTGATGTTGCTTCCATTTTTAAATTGAGCACAGAGAGGTCAGAAGGAGTGATGTTACCTAGAAGAGTTTCTCCAGGGAAGAGTGAGTGCTTTCTCATCACAGAACGTGTTCATCAGTGTGATATTTAGTGAAGAAGCTTTTGGTGATAGAACAGATATGGGATGGTGGAAAGGATCATATAAACAGATCTGGCTGATGGCTTTATTTTCAAATCAAGGAAAGAGGTGCAGAAGGTGAATCTGCAAGCTAACCAGATCTCCTGCCCAGGTCTAGAAAGGAATGTAAGCTAGCTGAGTGAGCTAGCAGAGAAAAAAAGATGACAGGGCAGTTTGCTGTTCAGTTTCCAACAAGCAAGGGCTCCCAACTAGTTTCATTTTGAGATTCATTGGCTCAAAAAATGGTGACTTCTTTTGCAAGGATCCTTTGAGAAGGATCATCTGTACTTCCCAGACATCTGCCTCCCACCACTCGCCACTTGATTCTTGAATGCAGTATTTGTTCTCTCTGATTCTATAGAAATGCAGTTTGTAAATCTTATTTCCTCTGTTTCCTGCTGGTTTCATGGATCATTTAGGCTTACCTAGCTCCTTGAACTTCCCTACCCTCCTCTAAACACTGTCCAATGGGATGGACAAGATCATGACTCCACTAGAAGCCAATAAGATGATCAGAAAAAACCCTGCATCAGGCAGATAGGCAAAATTCCTGCTAGGTAATGGCTGAGTTTCCATTCAACTTACATATTTCATGATACTAGGAAACTCTGAAAGCTCTTGTAAATTCTTAGATGTCTATAATACATTTTTTTCTAGTTCCTCACCTTTAGGGTGCTATTTATTTTTTCCAATTATTAGTTTAATACATGCTCATCCTAGAATATATGGAAATTTGAAGTGTATTTTTTTCTTCACCATCTCTAGTTCATTATCTGATAATTATTAATGTATTGTTATATTTCCTCTCTTCACTCTTAAAAACATCGTCAACATTATGTTCTTACTGTAAGTTTCAGGGCTACATATTCCTTTCCATTGCTAAATCTGTTTTTTTAGAGCATACTATATAATGCATAGTAAGGCTCTAAAATGTACCTTTTATGTAACTGGTCTTAAATGGTAAGGAAAGTCTTCTATCATTTTTTTAACTGAAAAAAATTTCTGCCTGTTTTTCCTAAAGTAACATCAAATAGAAGAACATGTTTTTGTCCCTTTTTTCCTTTTTTAAAAATTTCAGTTTCAATAATGGAACTACAACATTCTGGGTACTTAATACATATTTGCTTAAAATGTTTTGAAAAGCTAAAGTATATTTCATTTTCATAGTATTGTTTTACACTTTAATTTTAATTATACAATATTGCTCCTAAATCTAATTTTGGATATGTGAGTGTTTGGTGGGGGGAGGGGCTTGGTGTTAGCTAATTTAGGAAGTTAGCTTCTTCAATTCATTCATTCTTTCTTTCCTTCATGTTTCTGGTGTTATTTTTACAAAAAAACATAACAAAAACCTATGTTTTGAGCTTCAGCTACTAAGCTTTGTCGCTCTGCCTCATTTGTAAGTTCAGACCAGCTGCTCCTAACCTTATATCAGAAGCAAGCACCAAGACAGTTCAATATATGACGATAAATATTAAAATTAAGAGCACAACGTAAAGTCTATTTTCTAGATATTTCCCATTATCCAAATATTTGCAAATTTGTCCCTTCTTTTAAAGGGAATAACACAAATGCCAAGGGCATCTCTTTTCAGCAAGATGGATAGAAAAAGGCATCCAGCCTTGGTTTTGGACATTCATAAGATGTCATTAGTTATCTCAAAGCATATTGCAAATTATTTTTTCCCCAAATGTTTATTACATCATAAGTTGGAAGGTAAAATGATTTTCTCTTTTGCATTTTTGAATGTAAGAATCCATATGATATGTGTAGGGTTGGGGTCAAACAGAATAAAGAGCACAGGCTTTCAAATCTTGGCTCCATTCTTTACATATGTGTGATTTTAGGAAATTTGCTTAGCCTGAGACATCATTTCTTCATTTGTAAAAGATGACTAACAATGCTGTTGTTTTAAGATTGTTGTAAAGACCTAAGATAATGTGTTGTAGCCATTTAGCAGAGTGTTTCTGCAAAGATTGGCGCTTAATAAAGATGCTTGTGAAATCTTCAGGAATTTGTCTCTGTGATGGATTCTGATGCCTCCAGGGGGTTTTTGCTACAGTTTATGTCTCCTGGTAGCTTGGGAGGAAAACAGATGATCAGTTTGCATTTTTGTAGGGATGTATTTGCCATTGCTTTGTATAAAGTCCATGGACATCCCTCAGAGCTGCTTCAAGGCCCATTGGGGGAATGGGTATAGAAAGCCATCTGTCCTACTGGGATGGAGAAGTGATTGATAAAATTTTATGCACGTGTCCTTTGCAAGTCAATGACCAGGGTCTGCCTATGTCTGGATATGCAGTTTCTATAGGCATTAGAATGGACATATGTAGTGGCATTTAAGTGCTAATTTTTGCATTGGAAAGAAAGGAAGATTTGCATTGGAGACCTTATTAAAAACACTGATTCAGGCTGTAACATATGGAAAATAGAGATAAATACTCAGAGTTCACATAATAATACTGTGGAACTCAAGGGAATAAATATATTTGCTGGCTTCACTTAAAAATAAAGTAGGAGATGATCCAAATGATTTGAGAGGGTGGCATAGCACAATGCATTATGTTGGTTAAAACACTAAGGTTTAAATTGTGCAGCCTTGAACAAATCACCAATCCACTTTTAAATTTGACTTTTCTTTTAGTTGTTTACCTAGATATATTTTCCATCAAAGGTGAAGCAAAGATAAGCAAAATATATATAATACTTGGTGTCAAAGCTTACAAGAACAAGACCTGGGATACAGTTCCTGCTCCACTTCAATCACATTTGTATGATATGTGGCCACATCTTTCAGAGGGCAAATGACACAGTGAGCCTTGAGCAAAAAGATGCTTTAACTGCTGAATCAAAGCCCTACTAGTTGCCCCTTCTAGGAAATGACTTCCTAGCTAAAGACTACATTTCCTTGTCTTCTTTGTGGCTAAATGGCCATGTGACTAAATTCTGGCCCATTCAAAGTAATTGGAAAATATAATATGTGCCCATTTCTGGAAGTGCCTTTTGATTTGTGATGGGAATAAAGGAGCTCCCACCTTTATCATAGGCATCCTTGACAATGTGATGTCAGTGGAATTTCTGACTGAATTTCCATGTACTCCCCCACTTTTCCCAGCCCACACATGATTTGTTCTGAGCAATGAGATGTGTGTGGAAGTGATGGGTACCACATATGGTCAAGTACTAAGAGCAGATGCGTGATCTTCATGTAATCTCTTCCCTTGCTCTGCCATCATGGAGACCTTGGGTTTAATATGTTGCAGTGAATGTAACTGGGTCTTTGACCCAGTATGTATAGAGCACACCTTTGTTGGACATGTAGTATGAGTGAGAAATAAAGCTTTGCTATGTTGGTCAGCTGTGTTTTCAGGGTTCATTTCTAACCACACCAGAGTCTAGCATTACCCTGACTAATGTCAGAATTGCTACCAGAAGTGGGGTGCAAAACATCAAATACTTTAAATATGTAGCTTTGGTTTAGTGACTGGGTGGTAGGCAGTAAGGAAACATATCAGAAGCTAAAAGCATAGCAATCCCTGTCTTACAGTAACAAAATATTTGGAAAAACTTGTCATCTGAGGAAGTTTACTTGGTAACAGATGGTGAGGGTTCAAAGTTCTTAACTCTTAGTCAAGAGACTGAAAATATAACGTTAGCTTTGCTTTTGCTTTCTTTTGGTTATATTTGACAAGGCAATATAAGAAAAGGCTGATTTCAGAAAGAATCAACTAATGTGTAAGCAGAAATGAAAAGGAGTAGAGATAGTGCAGTAATGTAGGACCTTGTATTATTGGAAATGCTGGCTTTGCAACCCCAAAACCACAGGAGTTGGAACTGAAAGGGTCTTATCAAGCCAATTTACCAATGAGACCTCTCAGAACAAAGATTTTTTTTTTAAAGAGTGACCTTCTCACTAGAGTCAACAGCCTCTAGGAAGCCATTAAATTGAAAGATAGATGCATGGGGCCGAGAAGGCAAAGAAATAGGTATTTCAGTTCATATCTAAATGGACACTGTGATTACTGATAGATGGGCCTGACTGGAAGCAAGTATATTTGAAGCCTACTGAATTGTTGAGAGAATTGTACAAAAAAGCCATAAATCCTGTCTAAACACATCTATGACTATTGAGGCTTTAAACAACTCTCGGTCTTCCAACCATTCATGATCCGGAAGCAGGCTGAGATAATTGTGTAATTTCAAAGAAGATCATATTCCTCAGTGCCCATTTAAGGTTGCCAAGGAATATATTGGACAAAGAAAAATATCCTGAAAGGGGATCCAGGAATCTTAGAGAACAGTTGACAATGAAGTCTCCCACCAGAGAACAGAACCAGGGACCAATCTATTAACATTCTGCAACCCCAGGGAAAGGGATCTTCAAAGGTATCTCGAGGGAGAATAGACAAATGGCTGCTATGTGTCTTCTCTTCTTCTTGCTTATTGTGGTTGATCTTGATCTTTTTCTACCATTATAAGATTGAGGGTGAGAAGCAATTGTGTGTTTTAGTTCATAAGTTTCTGACTGAGGAGCCACATTTGTACCTGATAGAAAGATTATTGAGTAGTCCATAGATAATTCTAGATTTTGGATAGGACACAATGACAGGATGAAACCTTGGATCATTTTTCTTGAGAAGGGGTTGGGTGTTTTCTCTTTATGAAAGTGTATCAGATAGAATTCCACTAGGAAAGAAAAGTCATGGCCAAATTAGGATAATTTGAGGAAGGTCCGTTGATAAAGGTATTGATTACAAAGATGCATATGGAGTGTTGAAGGAACACTAAGGGTCGGTGCAGGAACCTGGGGATGTGATCATCCCTAAGTCAAAGAAATGAGGGGAGTAAACTGTTACCAGGACCTGGAAGATGAGGAGGAGACAGTCCTTTAGGCCAGGCTGAGAGACACAGAAAGCCACGGTGACGTCACAGGGAGAGAACAGGGGCATACATGCCCTAACGTCATTCTCCCCATCCCCTTAGATCTCTTGGGTCTTCCCCTTGTGTAATCCCAGCTGGAAGCCAGTGAACATTGGAGCCTTTTGCTGTAGTCCATACAGATTAGCCTCTGTAGGCAGAGAGCCAGAAAAAAATGGAGAAAGAATATCCGGAGGAGCAAACAGAAGATATTTAGAATGGGAAAGAAGGGAGTAGAGGATTGTTTGCTGACAAGAAAGGTGAACTCTGGCTTGAAACCCACTGGTTCTTCCACACATTTACAATTTGGAATTTTCAGTGGAGAATAAAAACATGTTGTGGGAAACACTAGCTTCATGATTTGTGTGGCATACTGGTCTTGATCAGAGCTTCAGCTCAGGACATGTGACCTATACACTCAGTTAGTAAGGGGCGAGTCTGGTCTTGGACCCAAATTCATGGCTCTTTCTGAGGCATCTTGCTGCTATCCCAGGACCAGTCCTAGTCTTATTAAAAGTGAGGAGTAGGGAGTAGAGTGCAAGGAGTATGACAAAGTAGGAGTGCCAGAAGATGATTGTTCTCTATTCTCCCCTGACCACCCTGCTCACCCCTTGACTGATGCATTGCATTCATGGGGCCTATTCATCATCTTTCTCTGTAGTCACACCCTTCACCATGTGACTTTGCAGTTTCTTTCACTAAAGAAGTGGAGTCTGTTTTAGCCCCCTTTGAAACTAGGCTGTCCTTGTAATTTGCTTTGACCATCAGAAGGAGGTAGAAGTGATGGCATGCCAATTTCATGCCTAGACTCAAGAAGTCTTGGGTTTCTGCTTAGGTTCATGCTATCTCCATGAGAATATGCCCTGGTTAGCCTGAAGAAGGGTGAGAAATTTGTAAAGCAGAGCCAAATCACCCTGGTCACTTCAGCCAGTCATCATAGTTTAGGCAAAAGCCAGCTGGCTCCCATACATGTGAGCAATCCCCGGCAAGATCATAGAGTCTAAGTTGCCTGCAGTTGATTCAAGATGTATGAGCATAAAGGATTATTGCTATCTGCTTTTGAGCTTTTGTGGTGGTTTGGTATATAGCATTACTATGACAATAGATAACTGATACATTCCCTTATTCTCTAAGAGACACATTGAATCATTGCTTCATAGGGCTATTCTACTTTAATGACAGCTATGACTACATAATGTTTTTAGATCCAACTTTCATGAACAGCAATTTTCATAATTCCTTTATCCTCAATCCTTAAGAGAGGTGCTGTAGGCCCTCATTCACATCCAGCCTCTTTAATCACCCTTTAGCTTTTATTAAACCCAGACTCTAGAATCATTCAGCCCTGGGTTTAAGTCCTAGCTCTGCCTTTTAACAGCTACAATCTTGGGTAGGTTAATGGAACTTGCTAAGCCTCAAATTCCTCCTCTGTAAGATGGGAATAAGGTGTTTTGAGGATTCAATGAGATAATGTGTATAAAGCTTTAGCATAGTAACTTATGCGTTCACGAATTGACGAGACTTAGGCACAAGAGAAACGATCATCTGTATTTCTTGCTATCACACTTGAGGATGAAGTATGGCATGTAAATCACCCTACTGAATGGAAGGAATGAGACAGACTCTGTCTAGAACCACCATCTTTATTTCTGCCTATTGTTTGGTGTATCTTTTTTTAGGGAAGAACAGTTTTAATGAGAGCCAGTGACCTTATGAATAAAAACAAAGAGGCTAAGAGTCCTTGGTTTATTTATGGTTGGTGTTTAAATATTCCCATGAGGGCAGCATTGCAGGCTACTTAATTAAGTCAGCAAAGTTGGGGCCAGGAGAGTCTAGTGGTGTGCTGGAGCCAGCCTGTACCGGCTGGCAAGAATCAATTGCTAAATGTTTAGGTTATGTGAGAGCCAGTTATTAAAAACAGTTATTATTACCAATTAAATTTATAAACACACTTAAATAAGTTATATTAGATCCAAAGATAAGTACTCAAGGCTCATCACTACTTATTTTACTATGTTTATTATTACCTATGCTTTTGCTATTATTTACATCTATTGTATCTGTATGGTAGAAATCACACTGGTAGATCGAAATTGACCATAGCAGAAGTACATACAACACAGAAATCAGCAAATCCTACAAACTAGGGCTTTTTGCTTTGGCAAGCCAGTTGATCGTAGGCTATCACTGGGTGATTCTATCAGTTGCCCTATGAAGACATTATTGTTTTTGTACCTATTTAGGATGACAGAATTCCCTGTCTACTTTTGCCATGATATGATATTAGGAATTTGCCTGTAAGTTATCAACATTTCTGCCAGGAAAAGTGTTCTTCTCTAATAGTATAACAGTAATTCAAATGATCTTATGAAAAAAAAAAAAAGAACCTCAGAATTAACTTCTACAGAATGTGGTCATTTTCATTCTTAGCTGTCTCATCGTGTGGCAAGGGGTGGGAAAAGAAAAGTACAGCAACCCTGGAAACCTGGCCCAAATATTTCCTGAAGATTCTTTCCTTGATCTTATTTCTTGGCTGCCAGTAGTGGGATGAAAAGGATATTGATTGGGGTGGGGGGTGGGGACAGGAGACTAGAATTCTATGCCCCGATTTTTGCCTTCTCACTCTATGACCTTGTTCGCGCCATTTCTGCTCTCCTGGGCTTTGGTTTTACTTAACCAGAAAATGAGGGGATTGTAATATACAACACACAAGAACTTATTTAGCTCTCGAACTTCATGACATCTAGTTCATAGAGGAAAAACAGAAAAAATGGAAGACCTTTCCTCCTCCATTCCCCTTCATAAACCTTTGGTGGAGAGTTCAGTTCTGAGAGAGGTGTCTAGTCTGACCAGTGCTCAGCTTGAAAAGGAGAAAACTTCATGTAATGAGAGGGATTGTTCGTAGGGGAATGGTGACTGGGCCTCATCACTTCAGATTTTATTACAGGCCATACTGAAGAAAAAATTCAGTACTTCACATCCCTGTACAATTTTAAAGAGTGCTCAAGCTGTGCTTCTGCAAGTGACCAGAAAAAGGCTGCTTTGTCCACATTTAGTGACTGTTGGTCTCTGAAAATGCTCCCCAGCAGGGGGTAGGTGTGGCAGAGGCAGAGGTAAACAGCTCCTTCTGGGACCAGTAAGCACCGGCTGTCCCCAGCTAGGCCCCAGTTTCCTCCGCCACCTGGGCTCCCAGCTCTGAGTCTAGCAGCCCCCACAGCGCCCCCCACCACTTGGCTGAGCTGGAGGTGGGCCCCCACTGCCTCTGGGCAGAGCAGGGGACATGCACTCACCCAAAGGGTATGATCTCCTCGACCACAGGCCTCTCAGCTACGCTCATATTTGGAGTCTGAGTCAAACCCACAAAAGCAGGGACAGTCAGACTTCTGCAGCCGAAGTTCCCTCACCTCCTCAGTTCCCAACCCCCTTGGGTGTCAGTCCACCCACCCTGTGTGGGCTCCTGCCAGTGGGAAACCCCAGGGCCCTGGGAAGATTTGGGGAGAGAAACAAGCAGTTTAGGGCAGAGTGACTTGTGCTTTGAAGAGCAAGCTGAGAGTTGGTGCTGTGCCCATCAGTGAAACTATTTCACGTTTGGCCAACAATTCCTAGCATCACTGAGCTTTGACCTCATTTAAATGTGTCTCCCAGCTAGATTGTAAGTGCCAGATGCCCCGTCTCATACTTCTCGCAGTGCCAGGCACTAGGGGGCAGGTGCTATTACTTGATAAATGCTTCACTCAACAGCGTGGCCACCACCTGTCCAGAGGTATGGCAGCATATGTGATGGCCTCTGACTCAGTTACCCCACCACAAATGAGAGCTGCTCTTCTCTTGACAACAAGAAAAAAAATCCTTCAATGGCCAAGATAAATGACGGTGTTTCTTCATTCCCCTTTTCTCTGTTTGCTTTTAGCTCCACAGCAGAACATCCTGAATATATGTATTTATGGCTTTGATATGTGGGTCAATTTTTAGGAGTTCTCCTAATCTGAGACTTTTTCTAAATTATTCTTAAATTTATTTTTACAATTCCTGATTACTTCATCAACCCAAATATGAAAGTTAATTGCAGTTATCTAATCTTAGCAATATCAGTAGCTTTTTACCATATGCTTTAAGAGCCAAATGTATTCCACTTCTAGGAATATACCCAAGATAAGTGAAAACACATGTCCACAGGAAAACTTTCATATGAATGTTCACAGCAGTATTACTCATAATAGCCAAAAAGTGGAAACAACCAAAATGTCCTTCAACTGATACAGCAATAAAATGTGGTATAGCCATAGAATGGAATATTATTCACCCATAAAAAGGAATGAAGTACTAAAACATGCTATAACATGTAAGGAACTTGATAACGGGCTAAGTGAAAGAAGCTAGTCACAAAAGGCCACCTAGTATCTGATTCAATTGCTATATAATGTATAAAACAGGCAAAACCATTAGAGATAAAAAGTAGATTCATGGTTGCCTACAGGCTGGGATAGGGGTTGTGGGAAATGGGGAGGGGTGACTGCTAATGGATACAGGGGGTTACTTTTGGGGGGTGATGAAAGTGATCTAAATAGAAAACGACAATGGTTGCACAATTATGAATATATTAGAAACATTGAAATTTTGAATTGCACACTGGAAATGGATGAATCAAATGGTATATGAATTATATCTCAAGAAAGTGGTTATAATTTTCAAAAGATTTTCAAAAGAGCCAATTTATTTATTTATTTATTTATTTTTAAAGATTTATTTATTTATTTATTTATCCCCCCCTTGCTGCTTGTGTTTTACTGTGTCCATTCGCTGTGTGTTTCTTCCGTGTCTGCTTATCTCCCCCTTGCTGTGAGGTCCTGCTGCATCAGCCCACCGCGCCACGCAGCCAGCCTGCCCTCACAAGGAGGCCCCTGGAAGGGAACCGGGGGCCTCCCGCATGGTAAACGGGGGCTCTATCGATTGAGCCACACCCGCTTCCTGCTGTGAGGTCTTGCTGCATCAGCCCACCGCACAGTGCAGCCGGCCTGCTCTCACAAGGAGGCTCCGGGAAGCGAACCCGGGGCCTCCCATATGGTAAACGGGAGCTCTATCCATTGAGCCACATCCGCTTCCCAGAGCCAATTTATTAAATTGCCAATTTTGCTGTTTCATTTATTATCTTTCCCCTATTGTATTTATTATCAATAAAGTATTTCTACTACTTGGTAATTAAGAAAAAAATGTAGTAGTAATCTTCCTATTGAGAAGCAATAATATAATAAATTTGTTATAAACCAAAGTGATAACACGCTCTTTTTAAAATGGATTAACTATACGTGGCAAGTAGAAAGTATCTTTTCATTGAATAGGTTAGCAATGGCTATTATTAATGCCTTTTATAATGTATCTACAGTATATGAAAGGCAAAGCCCTTTCAAAGCCTCTAGGGCCCTACATGACCCGTTCTCCTGTTTCTTTTATGGCTTCACCTCCTGTGACCCGTCGCCCTTCCCCATGGTCTCCCATGCTCTCTATTGCATGCTTGGCACGCTCCTACCTCCGGCCACTGCCCTGGCTGTTCTCTCAGCCTGCCATGACCCTCCCACAGATTTGCTCACAGTGCACACTCCAAAACTCAAGTTTTACCCAACTTTTCCCCTGACCACCCTAGAGCATCTTTCTAACATACTAAATAACTGACTCATTATTATATTTACACTTGATTGTATGTCTCCCCTGTCAGAAAATAAGCTTTATGAGGTCAGGGATATTTGACTCTTTTTATCCCTGATCTATCCCTGGCATATACAACTGTGCCTAGCAAATAATTGGTGCTCAATTAACATCTACTAACTAAATGAATGAATGGACATAGATGCTAATAGTCCAGTTTGAGGTACACATTCTGTTCTTTATTAGTTAATTTATCTACCAGTCCATCTCAAGGTTTAGGCTGTCTCCAAACTCGAGACTGAATAACCAAAAGGAAAAAAACAAAAAAAGAAAATATATCTTTGGAGAGGAAGAAATCAGTCCTTTAAAAAGAAATGAATCTATAGGGGAAATACGCAATGTAAGGGAAAATCTGAATTGTGTGGATTATTGTTCTGGTAAAAAAATTTTGACAGGTCACTTTGAGGTCTCATTAAACACCATACATTAATCGAGTCAGCCAAACACATGTTAATTGAACACCTACTGTGTGCCAGACACATAGTGTTAGTGATGTAGCAGTGAAATACATATGTAGTGGGGAAACACACCAAAACAGATAAAGAAGTATATATATTATATGATGCCAATTGTTGTTGACAACTGTGAAGGAAAACAAGCAGGGTAAGGGCTAAAGAATTAAAGGGGTGCTGGGGTTGTCACAAAGCCCTGCCTGAGGTGGTGACGTTTGCCCAAAGTCCTGAGTAAAGCTAGTGAGAAGCTCCAGGCAGAGGCAAGACCTAGTGCCAAATCCTGCAAAAGAGACAGGTAGGCATGTTCAAGACCAGCAAGGAGGCTAGCATGGACAGAGCACATTGCATGAGCAGGAAAGTGAGAGGAAAAGGTATCACTATGCTGCCAGGGATCAGGCCACATAGGGCCTTGCAGATCATGGTTAGGAGTCAGCAGATTATTCTCAGGGTGGAAGGAGCCTCTGACAGTTTGAAAGCTGGTGAATGACACGATCCGATCTGCATTTCAGATCTGTGTTTTGACTTCTATGATGAGAATCTCAGAAGAGCCACAGAATGTATGGTATGTGAAAACCAGAAGGAAATCTACCTAGAAAGCAGCAACTGGCCACAAGGAAGAGAATCGAAGCTAATTCTGCTCTTCCTTGGAAAGATCAGACCAGATGCCAGGTAGACTTTTGCCTTCCTCCTGGGAACCACATGGATGGGCAAGCTGGCATGCGTTTAGAGGAGCAAAGAGGGCAATGAGGAAGCCTTCTGTTGTGGTATGAGGAACAACCAACTCTGTTGTGGGTGGATTCGGTGCCCTCTATGGCAAGATCCAAAATTATCATGAGATACACTCCTGCTCAGGTTAGACTATCAGAATGGCCTTCTGGTTTCCCAACGTTACATTAAACAGGAGGGTCTTGATTGAGTTTGCTCCTCTCTTAGATTAGGTTCCCCAGAAACAGCCCCCAACACAATAATTCAATGGCAAATAGTTTATTTGGGAAGAAGCAGCAACACAGATATGGAGAGGGGAAGTGAGACGGGAAAGACAACCCACAAAGGCTGTTTCATCAAAGCAGCTACCCACTGTAGCAGTGGGGCGTGGTGATATTGGGGTCTGTTGGAAAATGGTGGGACATGCAATACTCAGATGTATCCCTCCCACGCGGCAAGGGAGCTGGGGTGTGTATACACCAACTCCTATCAGTCGTTCGTTAACTCCCAGTGTGTATTAATTCCCCATCACTTTTGTCCCGCCAGGCTGTAAGGTCCAGCAACAGCCCGAAGGTAAAGAGGAAGCGGGTCTCTGGGTCCCGAAGGGATGGGAGCACGGGATATGGGTGGAGCACCTGTTGCAACCACTCCTCAGGGCCACTGCAATGGCTGTGCAGGTTGTGCACTGCACAACCTTAGGGCTGGCATCCACTTAGCCTATGAGATAAGTGGCTGTCTTTCCCTGCCACGCCCTCAACGTCTGCCCAAGGGTTTTGCAAAAAGCATCTTGTTCCTTCTGGGCTCCCCAGCCCCACCGTGTCATAGGCAGTGCAGGAGGCATACGTGGTCCTCCACGTCTAAACCTGAGGACCCTACTTTGGTGGACATAATCTCTGCAGGTGGTACTAGTAGCAGTGATTATGTGTGTAAACTCGCCACAGATCAGTGATAACACCCTAGAAGTTTCTTTGGGGGAACTTAATCATAGGAAAGCAACAGTGTATAGTTCAAAGTCAAGTTAACTACTGTTTCTAACCATTTCTGTGGGGAAAAACATCTCATGAGGCTAGCAGCTCCTTTCCTGGACACCAGCAGCCAACAGTTTTCTGTTTCTGTACGCATCAAATAGTATGTGCAGGGCCCATGTCCCAAACAATTTAACAAGAAGTATTCTCTCACTGGCAATCGATGTAGAAGCAGTATAACTGGGGCAAAGCATTTTCTGAGCTGAAATTGTGATTTGATGCCAGCATTAATCTGGGAGAGAATTATGTATGACTGAGTTTTAATTTGACTCTGAAATGAAGTGAATGCGTATACACACACACTTTCATGGAAATGTTGACCCAGTTTTAACTCCAGTGGCACAAGTAAGGCTCTTGTAAGGTAGGAATGACTTCATCAGGAAATCAGGAAATCCTCATTCAAACTTCCAAATATACAAATAGATCCCTTTTATTCTGCTGTGAATCAAAATGATGCCATGTCCTGTAATTAAGGATGTTGTTGACCAGGTTGAATAGGAGCCAACCACGACTTGCCTTTGTTTCTATGACACTCATTTCAAAGTTCAGCATCTTAAGACTGGTAGTCACCTTATTTGGCAAACATTTAGGGGTTCTGTTTCTAGATTTACTTTGGGGGTGATGGAGCTTTCATTTTATCTTTACCTAAGGGTAGGAGACTTGTTACTTTCTTGAGGCCAGATGCACAAATATTTGTATACTCAAGGCAGGTTACTGTGCACCAAAAATAAAAACAGCGAGTAATAGCTAAGAAAAAATTCCTAACATACTGACTTGAGCTAAATTGTCATTGAGCCAAAGGAATTTTTTTCAAGTTGTCAAATGCAAATACAAGTGGGAGTAGGTCAATAGATAATGTTGGCCTTTTATTATTTTTTTTCTTGCAGGAAAGCTTATGCAACCATTAGTATTTCTAAATATTACCTTCGCAAACCGACCAGGTAACTGACTCCAGGGATTCTCTACGACCGTGGAGTGAAACGGTCTGGTGAACCGGCCCAGGGGTGGGGAGGGGGGCGCTGTGGTGCATTTAGGCAGAGATGCAAACACTTCTGGACCTAGCAACTGGGCTCTTGGCCACACAAAGGCGGAAGTCCCCTAAGCTTCAGCTGCACGGCGCCTGCGTGGAGTCCCCCTCCTTTGGATTTTAGAAGGGGGCACAGTGCCCAACTTTCCCAGCTGCAGGACACGAATCGCCCCACATGCTGAGATAACGCCTGAACTTGCAGTGTCTTCTGTTGCGCCTTTGAGTCCACCCCCAACAAATCCGATCATTTTAGGCGGTGACTCATGACCCACCCCCACCCCTGCGAGCTCTGACTCATAGCAGAGGCCAGATAAACTGAACGAACGCAGCTCGGCAGGGCTGGGAGAGCGGCAGCGTTCCGCCTAGTGAGAAAAGTTAGGTCAAATGGTCAAGTGGTGGGAATCTTCTTTGAGGTTTTCTGGTGTGTGTGTGTATGTGTGTGTGTGTTATTTGGGGGAATTCCTGCACTGGCTTGGGAGTTCAGCTGGGTATTCCTTTTAAGGTAACTTGGCGATGCTATGGTTCAAACTTCTATCATTGGGGATAATTAATCTTTGGTAGCTCGTGAAAATGGCCACATGCTTTCACCCCTCTCTATATCCTTGCCCTTTGCAAAGTGACTTTACAGCCCCTCCCACTAAGAGGTGGAGTCTCTTTCCCCACTTCTCCAATCTGAGCTTAGAAATGTGACTTGCTTTGGCCAACAGCACGTTCTAGAAGTGGTGTTGCTTCAGGTTAGAACCTCGGCCTCCAGAAGCTTTCGCTCTCCTGCTCTTCCATTGGCTCCTCTGCTTT